>PVKS010009472.1:0-63913 GCA_004027875.1 Aplodontia rufa
ATATCTTAATGTGGTTTTCATTTGCATTTCTCTGATTACTAATGATTTAGAGCACTTTCTCATGTATTCATTGGCTTGATCAATGTCCTCTGGTGAGAAGTCTCTATTTAGCTCTTTGGCCCATTTATCAATTGGGCTGTTGGTGATTTTGTAGCTGACATTTTTGAGGATTTTATAGATTCTGGATATGAGACCCTTGACCGAGGAATCATAGTCCATGATACTCTCCATTTCTGTAGGAAACCTCTTGACTCTTTTGATTGTTTCCTTGGCAGTACAAAAGTTTTTAGCTTTATGGCATCCCATTCACTGATTTTTGACTTTACTTCCTTCACTTTCGGAGACTTGTTGAGAAAGTCTTTGCCTACTCCCAAATGTTGAAGTGCTGGACCAATTTTGTCTTCTATCAGTTGCAACGTAGCTGGTTTAATACCAAGCTCCGTGATCCATTTTGATTTGATTCTTGTGCAAGGAGAAAGATATGGGTCTAATTTCAACTTTCTGCAGGTGGATGACCAGTTTGTCCAGCACCATTTGTTGAAGAGGCTGTCACTTCTCCATGTAATATTTTGTCCCCCTTTGTCAAAATACTTTTTATATGATATGAGGGGGTGTGAAGAAATGAAGAAGGAATCTAATACAAAGTCACCTCTCAGTTGCTCATCCCTTTCCATATGAGCTTCCAGGTTTAGTTTCACACACGCACTCATTCAAAATTAAATAGACACAAGATGAGAACAGGGAGATTAGAGGGGTACAAAAGGACACCTTGTGCCTGTTACACTCCCCTAAGTGATTCTCCAGTTTTGGCTCAAACACTGCCATTAAAGGTGAATTTACTACTAATCAGTGTGATTCATCCCTGGAAATTTCTGATGATTAGACATGTCCATGTGTTGAACCACCTTGCTTTACCTTCTACACTTGAATCCTACTTGAGGATCCACATAGTAAATGTCAGTTCTTCATCAGGTTGTCTTAGCCCCCAGAAACATTTTTTGATCAGTTCCTTCAAATTTTCTGCAAAAGATAAGGAAAAGGTTGAGAGTCCTCTTAGTAGTCTCCTGGGCACTCCCTGCCCCCGCCAATATATACCTTATTCTGAGAATATCTTTCTTAAAGTAAGCTGACTAGAACCAAACCTGGAACTCTCAATGTGTCATTGTAACTAATTCTAAATACCATAATTCTATAAGTGAACCTTGGAATTACATCTTTTTTTGGGGGGAGACAAATTATAATATTAACTCACAGTGCATTCTGCTAACCAAATTCCTTAAATTCCTTCCAATCATGCTAGGGAAGTTGTATCTTCTCTAATCTGTTTGTGAACAGTCTTTTGAGATATAAGTGCAAGGTTTTAATATTTTACATCATTCTAGCATATTTAAATTATAACTTAGAACTTGACAAAATAATGCTAGGTCTTTATTTCATGATCCAAGATATTTGCTCCTCTCTGTCCCTCCTTTTTTTTCCCCCACCAATCAAAGATTTGATGATCAGACCACCTCCATCACCATTTGAGAAAGGGCTATATTTTCAAAACAGTTGTCTGTGTGTACCATTATTCATTGTCATTATGTGCATGCTATCTTCCAAAATTAGATTTAGTAAAGATTTACTGAAAACAAAGTATGTGCCAGGCATTGTGTTAGGAGCTTTTATATACATGAACTTATTCTTCATTGCATCTCCCAGATTAAAAATGTTGTAAAGAACAGAGCCCAGTCTGCCTGTGTAAAAATCTGTAACACAATTCCTGATTCATGGTTTATTAAACTTACATGGAAAGTGGAAAAAATCAAACTTTTAATATCGGTGGTAATGAACTAGATACTTAATACACAAAGCAAATTGAGACTAAAATGATACAGATGGGGAATGATAAAAGTGGTGAACTCTCTTTGGATTTAAAACCTTCATGCTTCAGGTTTAATTGGAAAGAAAAGAGTAAAATTAAAGATTATACAAATTGCTAGAGGTAACTCCTAAAAGATTGTCTCAAGAAGGCAAGATCTATTAGGGATTTTAATGTTTTTATCATCTCTGATAAAAGAATATCCTTATGACATACATTAATTTCTTAGTTCAGGCTTTAAAAATTTTTGAGGACAGTAATGCATTATCTATATAAATAGAGGATTACTTTTAACCTCTTTAATTCTATTTGACTAGTTTCTGGGGGAGCCAGAATTTGACGTTAACCTTTTTTTCTCTAATGAACAATGAAGTCCTCATTTTTCCATCTTGTTCAAGCAGCGAATGTGATAGGCTTTTGAAAAATGCCCTGTTGAAATCCCAAGGCACTCATTTGTATTTCTTAGTTAGCATGAGGTCATATAAACATTTCCAGAATCAACTCCATCTGCAAGTTCACCATTGTCTCTCTTCATGAAGTAGTCCATCTGAGCTCACTCACCACTGTTTGCTTAGCCATTCCCCCATTGTCGCCCATTTGGGCTTTATCCAACTGCTAATTATGATAAATGGGTTTTGAAAATGGGTCAGTGCTGGACAGCTGTAAAGTTTGATTGTCATTCTTTTGTTATCGTACTCCCAGGATGCAGGCATTGTCTGTCTTCCTGACCTTCTTCTTCTTAATGGCATTCTTATAAAAGAACCAGAGACCTGAAAACATATTCCTTATAAAGTCATCCAAAGATGCTGCCTCTCTATTTCTTTCTCTCTTCAATGGTGATAGAATAGTTTAGAAATTCTAAATCTACATCTGTACTTTTTCGGTTATCAAATATCACCTTTTCTTCCTTCTTTTGTTCATTTTCAAGTAAAATTATTTCAGTTCACCCATTTATCTATTACTTTTTATTAAAGTGAGAGGTCAGGAAAAAATATAAATTAAGTGAGTTAACGTTCTAAATTCAATGTCCATGAAAGCAAAATATAAACATATGCACAGTAAACTATGGTTTAGTTTTCAAGATGTGTCATCGTATAGAATATGTTTTGTATAAAAGTTGGACAACATAAAAAAGGCAAATAAAAGGGGAAAAGGAGTTATATAATTCCATTTTCTGAGGGCTCCCACTACTAACATCTTGGTCTGTTCCCTTCTGGTTTTCTCCATATGGAATCTCTCTGTGCAGAGAAAAGTTTTAAAATCTAATCATTTGAAAAGATTCTAAGGTTGTGTGAGAGGTGGACAGAGAGCTCACTGGAGTCTGAGCTCTTCAGGTAGAATATTTTCTTTTTAGGGCCAATCCAGTCTTGAACTCATTTTACATAGATTTCTTTGAGGAAGCCACAAAACCCATGAACTGCATGAGTCTCCCTGCCTGCTAATATCTCAGGGAGCTTGTTAGAAATGTATATTCCTGCATCTCTCACCAGGCTTAATGAGTCAGAAAGAGGAATGAGGACTGTTGCTCCAAGCTGTTTTGGAGTTTTTTTTCTTTCCTTTTTTATTTTTTTAAGAGACAGAGAGAGGGAACAATGAGAGAGAGAGAAACAACTTTATTTAGTTTTTCACATGGCTTTCATTTCTCCAGCACTTCGCTGTATATGTGGTGCTGGGATTCGAACCCAGGTCCTCATGCATGCCAGGCAAGTGCGGCAACCGCTGAGCCACTGCTCCAGCCCCTCCTGGAGTTTTCTTTCTAACTCTGTGTGGCAGGAGTGAGTTTGGGCTGGGTAGGAGTTCTTTCCAGGGAACTCTCTGGATGGGCAGAGAAGCTCAGGGATCCAACAATTTGGGGACAATTGTTGGTAAGGTTTGGTAGTCTCATCTCTCCAGAGATCTCTGCAGTGGTTCTCTGAAGACTGCAAAGAGTTCATCTGCAGTCCCCCATGAACTTCCACCTTCTTCCACCTTGGCCAGCACAGGTGCGAGACTTTCCTCTTTTCCTTTGGCCTCAGGCAAGTCACATAGTTCCTTTAGCTAAATTACCTTCTTAAAATTTTTTCATAGAAGTAACAGCATTTTATATAACACCTACAATTTGCCAGGCTTTGCTTTAAGCACCTAAAATTGATGATCTCATTTTAATCCTCTCAACCATCCCACGAAGTGAATGCTATTATTGTTGCTCTTTCACAAAGGAGCAAACCGGTGCAGAGAGGTCAACTAAGTGCCCAGTTCAATACAGTCACATGATGTAGTCAGAATTCAAAACCACATGGGCTGCCTCTGAAGCCTACAGTAGTAGTACTAAGAATATTATTAGTTATACAATTATTTCTAATAATCATACTATCATTACTGACATTAACACTAATGACACTAATACTGTTATTGCTAAGAGTACTAATTGGAGACACATACTAGATGGGTGGTCCTAACCAAGTGAATTACTTAACCTATGGGAAGCCCCATTTCTTCACTTGTCAAATGGGGATAACAGTTATGTATGCTTTGTAAGGTTGACAAGGGGATTTAAATGAGCTAATGCTTGTAGAGATTAGCCTGCTACGTAGTACTACTGGATGAATTTTTTTTTATTGCGGTAAAATATACATAACAAAATTAACCGTTTAAATGTATATTTCACTAGCATTAGGTATATTCATGTGCATTTACTCAATAGGCTTTGCTTTTATTTTCTAGACTCTATAAATGGTCAGCGCGAAATTTGTCATACTGCAATTATTTAGTAACTATGGGCTCAGTCCCTCTCCTTTGCTAGTCTTCACAGATTAAAATGCTGCAGAGATTTTAATTGCTGTTCCTTTGCACAGTGTGATGAGCAGATGATGGTACACCCCGAGGGATCTTGGGGATATTATTTAACCTCTCTCTGCCTCATTTTCTTCATCTGTAAAATGGGAATCAGAGCAGCACTTACTTAACAGAGTTATTGTGAAGAATGTAACATGCGTGAGGCCCTTAGGGTTGTTTTAGCTGTATTAAATGCTCAATAAATGTGAGTGATAACTTTAGTTGTTTCATTGTTATTGTCCCTGGGAAGTGCCTGCTGCCTGGGTGCAGAGGAACTGGAGGCTGGCTGTAGCTCCAGATGGCTGCCTGCCTTGTTGCGCGCCCTACCACCCTGATAGTGTGTGCTCAGAGGAGACAGAACAATAGTGTGAAGAGGAGGAGAAGGAGTGAGGCCTTCAGGAGCCCACAGAGCTTTTTGTTCCATAAAAAGCTTCCAATCAGGCTTCCATAGTGGCCTGGGTTTTTTTTTATGTCTTTTCAGCTTCTATTTAGAGTGCAGAGTTGGCGTGGGAATGTTTTCCTTTATTTTGTCTTAAGTAGCTGTTGGGTAACAGCTGCTTTTAAAGATAATCTTTGAGGCACTGAAATGCTACTGAAAAAAAAAACAAATTTCATGAATTTACAAGCATCTTCCCAATTTTATTTGCCTGGTTTTCACTTTTCCTATATGCCTTTGTTCATGCTGTCACTTCCAGAACTTTCCTTCTACCCCAAGTCTTGCTCTTCCACTCCTGTCAAACTCACACCAATGTCTCACTAACACTTCTTTCTTAGAGTTTCCCTGATTTTCTAAGACAAAGTGACTGACATTCTGATATCCTTAATTTTATCACTTTGATTGGAGTGTTGGTTAATTCTAAAGAAGTCACTTTCTACCTCAATGGCACTTTCTGGAATAAAGTCAGACCTTGCTCTTAATGACCACTTCTCATTGTCATAAAGTGGAAAATTATCATGAATCCTTTTCTTTGTCACAGCAATATCCAAACATCCTACATGTTTGGGATAGACCCCAAATAGGTAGGCAGAAGTGTCTTCCTCTTGCCAAGATGCAAAGATGAGACATGAAGAGATCCCTGTTTCCCAGTTTCTGGCTGGCAGAACACAGACAAAATCTTGGCCAGGGTTTTCATGACTCATTCCTGTTCAAGTCTGATTTTTAGCCTTTGCAAGTTGAGACTTTCCAGAAAATTTATTTCTGTCTAAATTAATCAGTCCTAGTCTAACTTAATCTGTTGTTTGCTACCACAACCAATAATTCTTACTAGTGTAGTATCATGAACATAGAACTCCAGAGATATTTATAAACTCCAGTTTGCTGGACTCTCATGTTTATGCCTACTCAGCTTTCTGGTGTCCCTTATGGTACAAACAGCCAGATTTTCCTTTTGAACCCACTCATCTCCATTCTCAGTCCATATGGTTCCAGTGGAGTTGACGTGACACCAGTCATGGCTGCTGGGTGGGCATATCTGGTTAAAGCACTGGATACTTTTGGCCATAAGTGACTGGTTTAGGGATGGTCATGTGAATTCATCTGGGTCAATGAGATAAAGTCCGAGGACTTTTGGTGGAACTATTGGGAAGCAGATGTGTGGGTATTACTAGGGTCTCTGTTTCTGGGGCTCCTAAGCTGGTTGGTAGCATAGAAATATGGAGATTCCAAGGGCCACCAGGAGGGAGAGTTGACCTGAGAGTTTAGCCAGCACAAAGGCAATCAAAATTGAGAAAGGAAGAGAAGCTGGTGCTACTGCTTGAAGACCTGGACTGAATCGTTTCTGCCTGGTAATAATGACATACATCTGGCATGTGTGAAGAAGTTACTGTGTGCCCCAAACTGCTGTAAGTCTTTCTCTTGTGGTATTTGTTCCCTAGCGCTTCCATAGCAAAGCCAGCCCAAATTGGGTGGCTCAGCACAACAGGAGCTTATTGTTTTCCTTTACCATTTTTTATTGATGCATTATAGTTGTACATAATTATGGGATTTGTTGCTGCATATTTGTGCATGCACAAAATATAACACTTTAATTTGGCCAATATCACTCCCCAGCACTTCCCTCTCCCTCCCCACCTTCCAGCCTTTGGTCCCTTTCCTCTACTGATCTCCTTGTTTTTCATGACATCTGCCTCCACCTTTCTTTTCCTTTTCCCTGTCTAGCTTATGTATATGAAAGAAAAATACAACCCTTATCCTCTGGGTTTGACGTATTTCACTTAATATAATGGTTTCCAGTTCCATTCATTTTCCTGCAAATGCCATAATTTCATTTTTCTTTGTGGCTGAGTGAAACTCCATTGTGTACATATACCACATTTTCTTTATGCAGTCAGCTGTTGATGGACACCTAGGCTGGATCCCTAGTTTGGCTGTTGTGAGTTGTGCTGCTGTAAACATGAGTATGCATGTGTCTCTGTAGCATGATGACTTTAATTCTTTAGGCTAAATACCAAGGAGTGGTATAGCTGGGTCGTATGGTGGTTTCAGTCCTAGTCTTTTGAGAAACTGCCATATTGAAGAAACTTATTGCTTTGTAATTCTGGAGGCTAGATCCCCCAATCACATGTTGAAGCCCTAACTTTTAATGTGATTGTACTTGGGAGTGGAGTATATGAGGAAATAATTAAAGCTAGATGAGGTCAGAAAGGTGGAGACTTCATCTGATAGGATTAGTGTCCTATGAAAAGAACCCCCAGAGAGTGCCTTCCCCACCAACATGTGACTCAGAAAACAGACGGTCCCCTGCAAGCCAGGAAAGCCTTCACTGGAAACCAACACTGCCAGGCCTTCTGTGGACTTCTAGCCTCCATGACTTTGAAAAAATACATTTCTATTGTTAAAGCTGCTCAGTTGAAGTTATTTTGTTATGGCAGCCAGAACAAACTCATACACTCCCTCTGAAACCTGGAGGCCAGAATTCTTCTTGACCTCTTCCAATTTCTGGTAGCCCAGGTGTTCCTTATATTACAGCTACAGCCCTTCAGTCCCTGCCTCTGTGATCATGTGGCATTCTCCACTAGGATGTCTGCATCTTTCTGTCTCTTCTTATAAGGACACCATTCGTATTGAAGAAAAGGTCCAGTCTGCTCCAGTGCAATCTCATCTTAACTAATTATACTTGTAAACATCCTATTTCCAATTGTGGCTGCACTCTGAGGTATTAGGGGTTGGGACTTGAATATATCTTTTGGAGGGATGTAGTTCATCTCACAAAGCATGTGTTAAGGCACTGAACTTCCCCACAAAAGTAGGAAGCAGATTATTCTCATCACACTTTTACTTAGATGAGGGAAGTGAGACCCATAGAATTGAGTAACTTGCTCAAGACCCTACAATGAGTTATGAATTTAGGCACAAATCTGCATTTGGCAAAATTATATCAAAACCTGAAATTTTAGCCGTTGCAAACTTGTCTGAATTTCATCCAGAGACATGATCCATTCCCTAATTTGCTGGAGTCAGTCTGACCAGGGTTTCTGTCTCTTGTAATTGCTCACTCCTTTTTCCTTTGTTTAATTTTTCCCCATAGCCAAGCACTTATTAACCAGCAGCTCGTGGAGCCGGCCTCAGGACTTCACTCATACCTGTTCCCAGGGGTCCACCCCAAGTTCTAGAATTACTTCTGCCTCCCTCTCCCACTCCTCTCTCCACATCAATACTCTGTTTATGAGATGTTAGCTCTCAACTGGGCTGGGAGGAAGCCAAGCAGGCACATCAGTAGAGAATGGGGCCTGATTTACAGATGGTGATTTTCATAGGGGCTTTAGCCCTATGAAACAGGTAGTTAACCCGTTGACCGTGTGACTGGCAGAAGCTGAGGCATGAAACTAAGGGGAGCGAGGACAGCAGGCCACGTGGAGGAGCACCCTAGGGACAGGCATTTTTTCTGCCTTCCTTTAGCAGTCCCAAACAGGTCAGATGTGTGGGAGTTTTGTGCTGATGTTCCCTGCTTGGGTGTGGCTAACGATCCCTTCTGGAGAGTTGCAGATATCAGTATAGCTTCAGAGTTGTGCAGTTATGAAGAATGTTCCTTCACTTCATTCAAAATTTTGTCTCTTTTGCAGTAAAATGTCTTCCCTCTGGAATTCCCTTTGCCCTATATCAACCTCTTAAACCTCACCTCTAATTCAAACATGACTCAAAGACTCAAACACCTCGTGCTCCGAGGATTCTTGGTGAACTCTTTTCAGAATGGATTTTCCCTAATTAGCATTCATCATTACAGTGATGAGAATTCTTTTTAAAGCCAGAGTTAAGCTTTTTTTTTTTCTGGTGAGAGTCTGAACTCCTAGAGGCAAGTGGTAAGTCTGAGTCATCTTAACTGAAGGGTTTGACACTTTGGTTAAGCATTGGAGTCAGAAGGACTTGGACTGAATGTCTGCTGTGATAATTATTAGTTTTAGGGCCTTAGGAAGATGAACTAACCCATCATTCTCAGTCGTAATGTGGATATTATACCAGGTTACAGAGCTGCTGTAATGATTAAATGATATACTCACCTTCATTCAGGTTCAGCAGTAATAAGTGCTCAAAGACGGTATTATTTTCATCATTATATCCACTGCTCAACAGAAGACCAGCTATTACACATAATTTAGTGCTTAACACATGTGTAAATTTTATTCATTTTAATACAAAATTTCTAGGCCCAAACAGATCACTAAATTTCTAGGTAACTGTGTCCTGAAGAGGAGCTTATATTGAATTGCATTTTCATTAAAGCATCTTTATTTCCCATTGGCCCTGTGAGCTAAGATAAGGCATGATCCTCTTAGTGGCCTTACTACTCACAGCAGGCCCCATGACGGGCTATCTTTATCTAAAAATCCCTTAGTTTGCTGGAATTGCTAATTGCAACTTGGAATTTGCAGAGCTGTTTTTCTCACCTTCTAGCCATAGGTCAGAAGTTCCTTTTCTGTGCTATTTATTTGGATTGGCTAAATTAGAGATGGGTGGGAAATCCCAGTAGTGGCACTGGGGAATCTTGTTTTTCGTGGGATTATAAATATTTTATGACAAGATCCAGGAAGAATGGTAATCTTCAAACAAGGCATGTGAGCTTTCCTTCCTGGAGTGGGTGGGTCATCCTGAGCATGGGGTATTGAAGAGGGGCTGTGACACCCACCAGCTACCAATGCATTCACTGAACACATGTATTAAACTAAACACGCATTAAGCAGTGCACCAGGCCCTGTTGTAGCTTCAGCAAATAGACAAAAATTGCTATCTTCATCAGGCTCAGTTAACACAACTAAAATACACAGCAAGCTAGCAATGTCCTCTGAGGAAAGGGGAGAGGAAATGTTTGTGTAGGAGGATGGATCTTAGATAAGGTGTCTGTCCAGGGCCCCTCCATCGAGAAGTCAGCATTTGAGTAAAGATCTGAAGAAGCGAGGGAGTGAGGATGGCTAACATCAGGGAGAAGATAAATCCCGGCAGAGGAGAAGCAGACAGGCTGGGGGCCTGGAGGCAGTGGCAAGTTCAGCAAGTTAGAGAAGTGGCAGGAAGCCAGCCCTGCTGGAGTAGCTGGAGGGAAAGTGATGGGTTCTGGGGTCAGAAGGTGATGTGCTGGTCTTGCAGAGCCCTGAAGCATGTGGTAATGAGCTTGGCCTAGCACCCACTGGAGAATTCTAAGCAGAAGGAGACAAGACTTGACTTTTTAATTTACTTACTTTTTTGGGAATAGTGGATTTAACCCATGGGTGGTTTCCTACAGAGCTACATCCTCAATCATTTTCTTTTCTTTTTTTTAATTGGTGCAGCATAATCTTACATAGTGAGGGGATTCGTTGCCACATGTTCATACGTTCTCATGGAAGAATAATGTAACATGAACTCAGTTCTTGCCCAGGATTCTGCCCCACCCCTCAACTCCCTGTTCTCGTACCTCCACTGTATCCTCCCTGATTACAGATATTAATGTGTACATATATATAATAATTTAAAAAAACTTTTCTAGTTTTAAATGCTTGTATGAGTATTATTTAGCTTCTCAGGGTAGTAAAATATACTGTACAGTATTTCCAGTTCCCCATTTCCCTCTCTATCCTCCCCTTTTCTTGTCCCCCCATCCCCCTGTACCCCTTCATGCTTCAGTTTTCTCCAGATCATATGTTATTCTGACTGTGATGAGTCTATTATATAAGCTTGGCTATCTTTCATTATATCCTAATTTTCCTCTAGCTTCCACATATGAGAGAAAACATTCGACCTTTGAGTCTCTGAGTTGACTTTTTTCACTCAGCATATTTTTTTCCCATTTCTATCCATTTACCTGCAAAGGCCATGCTTTTGTTTTTAATAGCTGAGTAGAATTCCATTGTGTATGTATACCATAATTTTTGGATCCTTTCATCTAGTGAAGGGCATCTGGGTTAATTCCATTTTTTAGCCATTGTGAATTGTGCTGCTATAAACATTGATGTAGCTGTGTCACTGTAATATACTGATTTTATATCTGCTGGGAAAATACCCAGAAGTGAAATAGCTGGGACATACGGTGGTTCCATCCCTAGTATTTTGAGTATGCTTCATACTGCTATCCAGAATGGCTGTGGCAGTCTGCAGTCCCACCAACAGTGTACAAGTGTTCCTTTCTCCCCACAATCTCTCCAGCATCTGTTGTTGGTTGTATTCTTCATCTTTGGAATTCTAACTGGAATGAGGTAGAATCTTAGTGTAGTATTGATTTGCATTTCTCTGATTGCTAGAGATGTTGAAAAAATTTTTTTCATATATTTATCGGCCTTCTGTATTTTTTTTCTGTTGAGAAGTTTTTCCTTAATCCTTTAGACCTTTATTGATTGGATTGAAAGTGTTTTTGGTATTAAGTTTTTTGAGTTCTTTGTATATTCTGGATATTTAGCCCCCTGTTGGAGGAGTAGCTGACCATGATTTTCTCCCATTCTGTAAGCTCTCTTTTCAAATTCTTCACCAATTCCTTATCTGTGCAGAAGCTTTTTTAGTTTAATAATGTCCCACTCATAGATTCTTGGTTTTAATTCTTGTGTTATGGCAGTCCTATTAAGGAAGTTGGTGCCCACACCTATATGGTGGAGTGTTGATCCTGCTTTTTCTTCTAGCAGTTGGTTGTATGGTAGCTATTTTAATTCCTAGTCCTTGGTCCATTTTGATATAATTTTTGTGCAGGGCGATAGATAAGGATCTAATTTCATTTTTTCTGCATATGGCTATCTAGTTCATCCAGCAACATTTGTTGAACAGGCTCTTTCCTCCAAACTGTTTCCATCCCCTTTGTTAAATATCAGATGGTTAAAGATTTATGGATTTGTCTCTGTGACTTCTATTCTATTCCATTGATCTTCATGTCTGTTTTGATACCAATACCATGTTGTTTTTGTTCTTACAGCTCTGTAGTATAATTTCAGGTCAGGTATTATGATATTTTCTGATTTATTCTTTTTTAATTAGTATTGCTTTAACTTTTCTGGATTATTCTTCAAAGTCCTTTTCAGTTTTTATTTTGAGACAGGGTCTCAGTAAGTTGCTTAGGGCCTCACTGAGTTGCTGAGGCTGGCCTCAAACTTGTGATCCTTCTGCCTCAGGCTCCTGAGTCACTAGGTTTTCAGGTGTGCACCACTGTACCCTGCAAGATTCTCTAGTTTTAACACAATCCTTTGTTTAACATGATTCTATTCCATATGGGAAATAAGCCTGTATGAAGACAAGGACAGAAGCAGGGAGAGAAATAAGGAGGGGGAGAGGTGGTTGTAGCTTGGCTCAGTTAAGATCATGGAAATGGAAGTGGTGAGGACACATAGGATTCTGGATATAGACCACAGATACAGGTGAAAGAAGACTGCTGAAGGGATTTGCTGACTGATTAGATGTGGGGAAAAACAGGACCTATGGATGACTCTAGTGTGTTGCTCTGAGCAACTAGAAGGATGGATTCACCATTTGATGAAATGGGAAAGGTGGTGGAGGAGCATGTTTTGGGGGAACCTCAGGGAATTTGCAATATCTATGTAAAGTTTGAGGTGTCAATCAGACATTTAAGTAGAGATGCAGTGTATAGACTCTTGGGTACAAGATCTGGGCTAAAATGGAGAAGCTGAGCCAGATATACAAATTTGGAAGTTATGGGCATCTGAAATAGTATTCAAGTCATGAGAACAGGTAAAAGGAGAGACCCAGGGATTGATCCAAGACCCTCTGTTATTTAGAGGTCAGGATCATCTGGAAGAATCAGAAAAGTAGGTTGAGAAAAAACAGCCAGGAAGATCAGAGGGAACCAAGGTGAGTGTAAAGTTTTAAATGCTAAATGAAGACAATGATTCAAGGGAAAAGGAGTAATCAGTTGTGACAGTGCCAGCAATAGATGAAATAAGATCAGGGCTGATGACTGACCACTGGCATTAGCCATGTAGAGGTTATTGGTGACCTTGAAAAAAGCCTGATCAGAGTAGATTTAAGAAAGAATAGGAGGAGAGAATTTAGACTGTGAGCTTAGACAATTCTTCCAACGAATTTTGTTATGAAGAGAAGAAGAAAAAGAATGAACCAAGAAGAACTTTTGCTTTTTTGAGTTGTTATATAAATGTTGGGAGAAAGGATAGCGTATTTGTATGCTGATGGGACTAATCCAGTAGAAAGGGGGAAGTTGAAAATGCGAGAAAGAGAAGGAAATACTGAAAGAATGATGTCCTTAAATAGGCAAAAAGGAATGGGATTTAGTGTCAAAATGGAGGGGTTGATCTCAAATAGGAACAGGCCTACAGAGGGTGGTAGGAGTATCAGAGCACAGCGGGAGATGTGGTGCAGGGAAATGATAGAAGTTCTTTTTATTTTTTTCTGTTAACTAAAAATCAAATTTATTAGCTGTGGATGAGGCAGAGCAATGGTGTTAGAGGATTGAGGAGAGAAAGGACAGGATGAAGGTGTTGTCTAATAGAGCAGACAGAATAGTCAAATACAGTTTCCAGACAGCAGCTGGGGTCTTGAGGATAATGAGAAGACAAGGTGAGACTGGCCAGTGTGGCAGCATGCTTTTCTGTTGGTGGGATGGTTCCACTGCAGAATCTAGGAGAGTGGACTGAATTAGAAATCTGAATCAGCCAAGTGCAAATGACCAAGCAGGAGAGAGAGGAGGGGCAAGGGAGAAGAGGGTAGACAAGAGGATCCCAGTGATGATTGACTTAGGAATTGAAGCTAAGAAAGGAGGAAGGCCAGACATGAGAGACTGCAGAAAGGTGGTAGGATAAGGAGATCACAAGTGCAGGGGCAGCCAAGAATGGATGAGGTTTGAAGGTGGTGGTCAGAGTTGGTGTTTGAATTTGGAGTTACGCAGGAGTTGTGATTATTGATAACGGTATATTCTAGAGTAGGACTACATCAGGACAAGATTAGTCATGGAGAGGAAGTGAAAATACTGAGAGGCAGGAATTTCTATGGGACTATTGATCTCTATGAACCACGACAAGAGTTGTGCTGGAAATAATGACAGTGATACATGAGCTGTCATTGAGAATTGAGGGTTAGTGACTTGCCTTTGGAGTGGGTGGGACAAGTGACTAACAAACAGGAGTAGTGGGAGATGTGATTTTATAATGTGAGACCGAAAGCTCTTCATTTTTGGCAAGGAAGAAGAGAAATGGTCTTAAATCACCATGGAAGCAGAAATCTCCAAATCCATGTCTAGTAGTGTGAGGAGAGAAGAGAAGATAGGGTTTGAGCTTGTCATGTTCGCAGTGTCCTCAACACAGGGCCAAGTTTCAGGTAGGTAAAGAAGGTGAAGAATTTGAAGACATGCCTAAATTTGTGCATCAGAGAGCTTGAGTTCCCAGAGTCAGAGTGAAATGACTTCAGGAATGGGGGAAAGCGTGTAAGCTGAATTCATAAAATGTGACCAAGCTGTAGTGGCACTAGAATTAGTGGTTAGTGGATGGGGTGAGCTGGCAGTCTTGGGCTTCACAAGGTGACTGGTGTGGACAGGGTAAAGACTGTAATAAGATGCTCTTAATGGCCCCAAGGCAGGGACTGAGAGCCAGGTTATGAGTGTTGAAAGGACAGAAGATGACAAAGTGATTCAGACTCAAAGTTCAATCTTTTCTTTTTGGAAAGAAGGCAGGGTGGGAATGGATTTGAGTAATAGCCACTGTACTGAACTCATGATTGTGACTTCATGCTGTTAAATAAGACTTCATTTCTGAGTTCAATTCTTTGGAATGGAATCCTCTTTCCCTTTAAAAAATTTCTCTGTAGCATTCTCTGCAAGGGCACTGTGGGACAGATGTTCTATCAGTTTTCCAGCCTAGGCTCAAGATGCAATCACAGCTACAACTGAGTTAAAATTCTGGCACACGGATGCAGCCCTCTGGTCTTCTTTATGGTGTCGCTAGCATTCTCACTGCCATTTGGTAATCTAGAGACAGCAAATAGTTTTCTTCTGTTGAGATGTGTGACTGTGGGGAGGAGAGAGGACAGATGTTGCTGCCAAGTTCAGTGCCAGCTTCCTCCAATTTGTCAAGTCACAGTGCCGTGCTGGGGAAATGCTAGGTTGATCCGCTGTGGAAGATAGCAGAAGCCATGAGAAGCTCCGCAGGAAAGGATTTGATTTGAGTTGGAAACCCTGTTCACCACCTCCTGGCTGCGTAAACCTAGGCAAATGATTTAAATCTTTAAGCCTTTAAATTTTATTTCATTTTGATGGAAGATGTGTAATTTTAAACAGTTGAATACAAACTGACCTTTGATTTATGACACTCAATTTACATAAATTTCAGCAGCTTTTAATGAATGCTGATTCCTTTAAACCCTCTCTTCTACTGGCTTGTGTAACTCTCTGTTTTCCATGTTTTGTTTCAATTTTTAAAATGCTCTTTCTTTGCTGGTTTTCCTCTCCACTACCTAATCATTATGTTGGAATTCCTTAAGGCTTGGTCCTAAGCCCTTTTTAAAAAAAACTTGTTCTGTATCTTTACCCTGGATGACCTCATTGGTGCCATGGATAGCCAATGACTAAGTACATGTCCATAACGTTAACTTCTCTTTGGGGTCCAACACTTATCTGAATGAGTTTCTACTTGGGTGTCTCAAAGGCATCTCAGACTCAACTTTGCTATAAAGATGTTCATGTATTATGTTTCCCTCATGTTGGGACATCTTTGAGTGATTGCCCCTTTGGGAAATCTGTGGGGCACCCTCAATTCTCTCCTTTTCTTTATCCTCTTGCTAGTCCATCCTAAAGTCCTGTTGATTCTATTTACTGAGCAGATCTCCAATTCTTTTACTTTGTCCCATTTCCTCCACCACCATCTGAACCTTCATCATCTCTAGCATAGACCACAGTAATCTACAAAATAGTTTTTCTTAGGATGCATTTTATTTTTTCCTTCCCATTCATTCTCCATGCATATAGCAAGAGCCATACTTTCGACTCTCTATGAACACATTATCTATCCCTCTTCCCCTCATATCCCTGTTGAGAAAACCCAACAGGAAGAAAAGCCCTTTGGTGGCTTCTTATTGATTCCTACTATGGTCAAGGAGGTGCTGTCCTTGGCTACCTTCTTCATCCCAGTTAATCCTGAATGATTCTTTTTTTTTTTTTTGTACCAGGGATTGAATCCAAGGTGCTTACAGCACTTTTCATTTATTTTTTAAATTTTGAGACGGAGTCTCACTAAGTTGCTCAGAGCCTTGCTAAATAGCTGAGGCTGACTTTGAACCTGCGATGCTCCTGCCTCAGCCTCCTGAGCCACTGGGATGATTCAGCCCTAAATGATTCTCAGTACTTCAGCCACACTCATCATTTAGCTCCTGGGCTACACCAAGCCCTCTCTTCATATAGGGAATGCCAATCTTTCTCCTTACAGTGCTTTCCTATTTGTTAGACTAATTTTTCAGATTTTTAACTCAGATTTTTCTTCCACAAGTAATTGTTTTCTGATCTCCGTTAGACTGCATTTCCCTAGATGAAACCAGTTTTACAATTAGCATTATGTAATTTTATTGCACATAAACTCATTTACAATTAATTTTTATTGTGACAATCATTTCATTATTGTGTATGTGTGCCACTTGCTTGGATGCTTCATGAGGATGAGTACTGTGTCTGTTTTTTTGTTAAATGTTGTACCCCTAGGCTTGGACTAGTGGTTGACACAAAATAAACAGTAATATTTATTGAACACATGAATGAATAGTAGCTTCTATTTATTGGGTATTTACTGTGGCACTTTGTTAAGCACTTTTAAATATTTATCCCTCACAGTAAACCCCTAATGTAGCCATTACTATTAAATTCCATTTTGTAAATGAGGAAACAAGCTTAGAACAACTGATAATGGACTTGTCCAAGTTCCCTGTGGCTGGCTGTGATCCAGGTCCATTTGTCTACAAAATCTGCATTCCTAATTCCCGTGCGACATTGTCTGTGGTGTTCTTTTATAGTAACAATGCTTTGTCTCGCTCTGCCTGAGACTTGACCCCTCCCAGAGACTCGAATCTTCCCACTTATTGCTGGTTGATGTCCGTTCCCTTGGCCCCCCTCCAGCACTGCATATGATGTCAATACCAATTTTATAGGATCATTGAGAGTATCTCGTGTATCTCATGAGTGCAGAGACATAAAAGCACCACCCCTGTAAAATGTAATGTGACTATCAGATGTGAAGTTCAAAGGGCCTCTTTGGCTGTCATTTTTTCTTTTTCTTTTTTAGGTACTGAGGATTGAACCCAACAGTGCTTAACCACTGAGCTACATCCCCAACCGTTTTTACTTTTTATTTTGAGACAGGGTCTTGCTAAGTTGCTTATGGCCTCACTAAGTTGCTGAGGCTGGCCTTCCACTTGTGATCCTCCTGCTTCAGACTCCCCAGTTGCTGAGATTACAAGCGGGCACCACCACACCTGACTGTCATTTAGTGCTTCGGGTTGCTTGTTCCTGTTAGTCCCTCCATATCCCTCATCTTCCTCCATAGCATGTTAACATCCACCCATGTTTTAAAAATAAGAGCCCTGGTTTGATTCTCCTTGAAGATTCAAGGGCAAGGAAAGACAGGAAGTGTTTGGTTCAAATTGTCTTGGCTACAGGGAAAAGAATTTCAGCCTACAAGGCCACATGCTGACCTGGCCTTTCCTAGAGCAGCGCTATAGACGTTCCTTTTGAGGATGGTGGCATGTGATCCTGTTTTGAAAGTGATGGGCTTTCCCACACCCAGGGAACACTCTGGTGTGGGAGGCTGAGGTTGGCCAATTTCCTGCTGCAAGACTCAGGGCTCCTGAATTTGCCAATAGGAGAGGCGCTCACCATCTGCACCTTCTGTGCCTTCTGTCCTCATTTTGTATGCTGTTTAGGGCTTTTTTTCCCCCTGGAGGTTTGATGAGAAAGAAAAACCATTGCAGGGCTACCTCTCAGATTGAGCAGTCACATCCTACACGAGGGTGCCCTGCCGATGGGCAGGAGTGGTGCCAAAATCTGCTCTCCCTGGCAGCTCTTGAGTAATCAGTGGATGGTGCCTGGGACTCTGGGCTCCCAGTCCTGTGTGCTTTCCATGCACACTGCAGCTGGAATCTCCATAAATTATTTTTATTACTAGGTGTCAGATACTGCCATGGGTGCTTGTGTTCAGCACCCTGAGCTGTGTGCCTGTCACAGGCTGAGCCTGTCCAGGGGAAGAGGAGCCTGTCCTTAATTACACAGGGGGCGAGGGAGGGAAGTAGGTCTTTCCTCCCCATTTCTGATGGCTCTGTATCCTGCTGCACACTTAACAGGTGTGTGCACAGGCAGGTGTACACTGGCTTTAACATCACCTTTAAGAATTCAGATAAACTAACCTATGGTGGTGATCTGGCCCTTCCAGAACATCAGAAGCAGTGCTGGGCTGGCAGATTTTCACATGTTCTTTGCTTCTTTTCTGCCCCCTCTACTCCCTACTTACTTTCCTCTTTCACTTTTTGGCTTTCAGTTCCTGGTACATTATCACTCCTGGGTGACACAGTCTTGTTCTCTCTCTTTAAATTTTATTTATGATTTTAAATCCTGGTTCTCCACTCCTGTTCACTGTCTCATGAGCATTATTATCATTATTATTATTATTTTTTTTGGGCAGGTGTTTTTGCAAAATGTTAAGTTGCTTTGTGTGCAAGTCTTTATGTCATAGAAATTGTATAGTACTATAAATACCATTTTAATTTTTTCACTTGGCACAATGTTTCCAAACCATAGCTGTTTTTAATTTTTCTATTGCTTTATTTCCCGGTCTGATTCCCTTCTTCCTTCACATTTCTGTGGCTCATCAACAATAAGGTACAGTTTAAATGTTGCTTCTCTTTTCTTCCAAGGCTCAGCTCCCTCTTCTGGGCTCCCACGGCAATAGTTGATTCTTTTGTTATTGTAATTAGGTCTTACTTAGAAATGAAAAAAGTCTGTTTTACTTGCTTGTGTTGAGCTTCTCTATGGAAAAGGCTGAAATATATGCATCTACCTAATTCTATCCCTTGTATGTCTTGGAATATGTAGTCTCAATAGCAAACGCCTATTGAATGTGAGCTACGCATCAGACAGGATGCTAAGTGTTTCACCGCTATTGAAGTCTTTCAGTTCTCATAACAGTTTTACGGATCGGGGGCTATTAGTATAACTGATGTTTTACAGAGAGAGAAACTAAGACGTGGAATATGCAAGTAACTTTAACATTCATGTAACTTGTAATATTCAAGTAACTTGTTCAGTAAGTGGGGAACTGGGACTTTAACCAATGCGTTCTGGCTCCAGAGTCCAGGGTCTTATCTACCCTCTATGACAGCTCTTGAATAATCAGTGGATGGTGCCTGGGACTCTCTGCTCCCCGTCCTGTGTGCTTTCCATGCACAGTTCAGCTGGAATCTCTGTAAATTATATTTATTACTAGGTGTCTGTTAGATATTGCTATAGGTGCTGTTGTCTCAATCATAAAAGAAGTTGTAGAGGGATACCATCATCCCAGTGACAGGGCTTTAAAGAATGTGATATGTTTCCTTGATCATCACAGTGAGTTAGTGGCAGAGCCAGGATTTGAACACAGGTCTGGCTGACTTAAACTTCCATGTTCTTTCCATTATACTGCAAGGTCACCAGAGGGGGTACCCTGGGTCTAGGATTCTTGCCACCTTGCTTCTTTAAAATTTGGGGCAACTGATAGGCATTTGGTGAATTCCCTTGGCTTAGATGTGGTCCTGGGAATGTTCTCCCATAGTCTGGGAAGCTCCCTGTCATCCTGCCATTGCTGGAATCCCTCTTCTGGAGCCTTGTTCTTTACACTCATCCCCATCAAGAAGTCTATGTGTGCTCTAAAACAAAATAAAAGCAACATCCAGAATTGTATCTCCAGGAAGGACAGGCAAGTTTTCAGGATCTAGAGAGGCACACAGACAGTGCTTAGGGAGGTGGGTCTTAGGGGAATGTTACCTTCATCATTTAAGATGGCCACATCACTTATTTTTCTTTTATTAAATTGAACATATATTTTACTTAACAGTACAAATCAATAAGAATTAATATAATAGAATAAATACCAACTGATTTTAGAATTTTCAAGAATTTGAGACATCATTATTATACCTAGGAACCAAATATAGTAGCTTTTTGCTGCTCCCCAGTTCTTGTGTTGGGTGCTGTTTCTCTGGTGGAATTGCACTGATTCCTGCTCAAGAATCCTGTCCCATCAACCACAGTCCAGGTGTGTTGGGCAGAACCCACTTCATCTTTCCCTCCAGGGCTGGGCATTTGAAACAGTTTGGCTGATGAGGACACAACGATTTCTAGGCCAACACTGTTTCTGGGACACCACTCTTTCCCGGTCATAGTGATCACTTCATGGATGGGTGTGTGGCCCTAGCCTATCCAATCAGGGCCAGCAAAGAGGAATCCTCTTTACTTTTTGAGTAACCAGATAAAAAACAATCTTTTATTTTTTCATAGGATACAGAGCAGAGAGGATATAAGCTGGGATCTAAAGGGATTTTATTATGGAAATAATATTTTCAGTTCTTGGATCCAGCTCCTCTCTTGGCTGTATTTCCATAAGCCACTAAATGCTAGCTCTGTGAAGGCAGGGGCTTTGTCTCTGTTGCAACCTTGCTCAGAATGGACTGAAACACACAAGAGAGGTTCAGTTAATATTTGCTGAATAAATGCCATGTCTAGCAGTTCTTTTTGCTTCCTTAAGTTAATCCATGCAACATTTTCTGCTGCTTAAACCAGAAGCATCCTCACTGAGCAATACTGTGGTGGTTATATTATTCATCAATTACGCTTCTTGTTGCTGAACCAAGGTGCAGATTTAGAATTCTTTATGATAGCAAGCACCAGGCAGAGGTTCTCAACCAATAGAGCAGGCAAGTTGGAATTTATACAGAATCTATATTAGTTTTCTACCACTGTGTAACAAGTTAGCACAGATTTAGTCTGGAGCTTTGATTTTCTTTAAAGCTCATGTTGTTGTCGGGAGAATTTACTTTGCAGTCGGGGGACTTAGGTCCTTGTTTTTTTTGCTGGCTGTCAGTTGGGGGTCACTCTCAGCTTAGGAGGCCCCTTGTGTTCCTTGTTACATGCTGTCTCACACCCCTCACATGACACGGGAGTCTAGTCTTTTAGGCCGACAGGAGAACCTGTCCTTTCAGGAAGGCCTTCTTTTAAGCCTTTCATTGAGTAAGCCAGATAATCTCCCTTTTAACTAATTACAGACTTTAATGACACCTGCAATAAATCTCTTCACTTTTGCAACATTATAATTTACTAACAGAAACCAAATTCTATCACATACATGGGTCATAACCACATAAAAAGGGAGGGAATCACACAAGTGGGTACACCAAAGGACAGGGATCTGGGGTAGCCATCCAGGAATCCTGCTTACCTCAGATAAGGATGCTTGGTCTAACCCAAACTCCTTCTTATGCAGACGAGGAAACAGGCTCAGAGAAGGGAAGTATCTTGCTGAACCACGTGTAATATTCAGTGACTGATCTGACTTGGAATTAACTATAATTTCTTTTTTTTTCCTTGTTCTTTTCTTCTTCCTCCATCCCCCCTTCTTTCTTTCTCTCTTTCTTTCTTCTACTGGAGATTGAACCCGGGGTGCTTTACCATTGAGTTACATCCCCAACCCTTATTATTTTTTAATTTTTGACACAGGGTCTCACTAAGTTTCTGAGAACGACCTCACACTTTTAATTTCCTGCTTTGGCCTCCCAAATCACTGAGATTACAGGCATGTGCCACCACACCTGGCCACTACCTGTGTTTTCGATTTTGTTCTACAGTGCTTTTGGAGGTCTTTGAGCATAGAGCTTAGTCTGTTTTGTGTTGTGGACAACAGAACACTTGAGAATGGAAAATTGATAAAGAACATAATTTTATTTTTCCAGTGCTGGAGGCTGGGATCTACAAGGTTGAGAGGTCTGCACCTGGCAGGGATACTTGTTGAGTCATCTCATAGCAGAAGGCAGAGGGCAAAAGAACACATGTGCCTGAAGCCAAAAGATGGAGCCTCCAGTCTCCTCTTGAGGGGCATTAGCCTGGTCATGAAGGTGGAGCCCCTGTGACTGAGACACCTCCATTAGGCTGGACTTCGCAACACTGCTGCACTGGGGATTAAGCTACCACCGTGTGCTCTTTGGAGGACACATTCAAGCCACAGCAAACGATTTCTGGACCTTGCTTAAGCACTGTGCAGATTCTGAACTTATGAAAACCATCTCATGCTTTAGTCATCTTTGTGACTTTCCCCTGACTCCCATGCACCAGCCGACAGATATACAAAACATGATTTTTGTGTTGATTTGATTAAAATTATTCATCGGTTAATTTTCAGGAATTTGAAGGTGGAAATGAAGCATCCTAATGAATTTTAGGAATTCGAACACACTGAGACCAACAAGGAATCCAGGCACAGAAGGAGGCCTTACAGGACTTGGATGAAATATTAATATTGTCACTGTCAGTGACAATAGCATCTCCTCTTCCAGCAGTATCTGTGACCTTTAAGAGTTAAGGCTCATGGTAGGGGTCATTTCTAAAGGGCTGGACCCCCTCTGCTTTTCAGCAACTGAAGCCCCTGCCTGGTGAGGGTCATGCTGGGGCTTGTGAAAGAACATGATGAATAAATAGGTGGAAAGGATGTTAAAAATGTCAGCTTATGCCCTCAGATGGTTCTCTTGGAGTTTTCTGGCTTCATAAGAAGCTTTACTTGCCAGCTGTTTTAGGGCATTTGGAGAGAATTGAGTAGACTTTGTTCTTCTTCTCATAGTTCAACCTCATTAATAAGAAATATGTGCTCATCTGAAATTGATGGACCCCAAAATTGAAACTTAAGGATACTAAATATATAAAAAAATATAAAATCAGCACAACTTCTTAAGGATTATATTTTAATGGGAAAAAAACTTTTCTCCAATTTGGGTACCTATACAGTTTCTTGGAAAAGACATCCATGACTCATTGGAATCATCGAATTCTGAGCTTAATTCTCTATGCCGGCATATTGCCTAAAAAATAGTAGGCTGTTGAGGAATAACAAATGCCAAAATGTGGTCTATATCACATGAGAGACAGATATGGGGGAAGAAGGAACAAGATCCTTCCAAAAATAGTAGGAATCTTAAAACCATTTTTGATTGGTTACTATATTAGTTATCCATTGCTGTGTGATGAATTACCCCAAAACTTAGTGGCTTAAAATAAAAAATGCTTGTTAGCTTTCTGTGGGCCAAGAATTCAGATGCGACTTAGTTGAGAGCTTCTGGCTCAGAGCCTGTCATAGGCTGTTATCTAGGTATTAAATAGGTAGGCCTGAAATCTCATCCAGACTTCTAGAGGAGGATTCTATTTTGAGCTCACTCACATTCCTTCTGGTAGGATTCCTTGAGGGCTGTTGATTGCAGACATCTATTCTCTACCAGATGGGCATTGGGTAGCTCCCATAGGGCAACTTAAAACATGGCACTAGCTTCCTTCAAAAGGATAATGGAGAGAAAAGACAGAGATGTTAAGAATAAATGTAGATTCTTTATACCTTAATATTGCTGATGTTGGGTGTGGTATTCCATTACCTTTTCAGCATATCATTAACTATAAGGGAGTCACTAAGTTCTACCTACATTCAGGAGTCAGGGGGAGAGGATCATATAGGGCATGCACATCAGGAGGCAGGATCCACTGGGGACCATCTCAGAGGTTGTCTACTATAGGTACAGAAAGGGATGGAATGAAAATTTCTGTTGAGGTTGAACATTACCATTGTTCAAATAGGTATTACCTAGGCCCAGTTCTCAATAGGGTCCAAAATGAAACATGGAGGCATGCAGCATGTAGACTCTTATGTAAACGTGAATTCCTTTATCAGGGTCCTTTCTGATCATTGCTGTGGTGGTGGTAGAGGCAGGGTGTTGTGGAAGCTCAGAGGTGGATCATTTCATTTCCACTGGAGAGATCTAAGTCTCCCTAGAGGAGATGACATGTTAAATGGGATTTGAAGGATGATGGAGATTGCAGAACTGGGGAAGGAGGAAAGGACATTTCAAGAGTATGAACAGTGTAAATAAGGGCTCAGAGGTGGTGAAGATTAGAGCATGTTTTGAGAGGCTCAGTTGAAGGTCAATGATGAAAGTCAGAGAAATTTGTAAAATTGGTTGAGATGAGGGTTCCTACCACATTTCTTCTATTGTTGCTTCCCATTGTATCCATTCTGCATTGGACGAGCTATCTTTTGGGAAGTACAATGTGGTTATTCCTTTAAGTTAAGTGTCTCCAGGCTTGCTTTAGAGCCACCTGAGTTCCTATGTCAGAGACATTATAAACCCTTGTGCAAAAAATCCTCATATATTCATTGCCCAAGACATTATATGACTTTTAAAATCTGAAAGTTTGGCTTCTTCAAGTCTGGTTTTCTCTAATTATGCGATCTCCTCCTTAAGGTAACAGTGTGCTGAACTTCCCTCATATACCCACTCTGTTCACTCAGTTTTGTGTTGAGTAGGATTGGCTTCCTCCTTAGATTCAGGAGCATGGGTTAATTGTGCCACCCTCTGCCATAGTTTCAGAGAGAAGTACATTCAGTAAACTCTAAAGAGAGATTTTTCTGGGACTTTTGGAAAGAAAGTTGGTTTTTTTTTTCCTTTACTGGATTTGGTTGTGTAAGGATTTGGGTTGTTTCTGCAATTTGCTGTCAGGAAAGAGTCCATCCAATGGCTGAGGACACAAACGGAGGCTGAGGTGAGAGATGTAGAGAAACTGGACCTCAGGAGCAAATTACAATGAAGCCAGTGTCAGTTCTTGTAGCATTTGACTATTTCAGCCAATAACCTAGAGTCAACTTGTTAAAACATAAGCCAGATCATGTTACTTATCTGCTCAAAACCTTAAATAACTCCTTGTGGGACTCCAAGAAAAACCAATGTCCTCATGATTTGCAAGGTTCTGTGTGATCTGGCTTGTTGCCTCCCACACCATTTCCTCCTGCTCATTCCATTCTGAAAGCAGTGGATACTCGGCATTTCTAAAACATAGAATGCTCCTTCCGTTGTCATTTGTTCAATTATTTCCTCTGCTTCACCTCCTTCAGCTCCCTTGCCTCCTTTAATTCTCCTTGGTGCGGTTCACCATAATCACTCTATTTGATCCTGCAACCCTGCTCTCTTTCCATGTCCTTCTAATACCCCCTTCCTCCTTTTATATAGAAATATTCCTTCATTTTATTTGTATACTGCCAATAGTGTTTAAGTGCTGGCTCTCTGTGCTAGATTAAAACTTACAAAGGGCAGGGATCTTTTTGTTTTGTTCTTAGCATCTTTCAAGTACCTAGAAAAGTCCCACATACATAGTTATTTGTTGAATGAATGCATGATGAGACAGATGGTTAAGAGATTATATTAGTAAGAGCTCCTCAGAGAAATGGAGCTGACAGAACACACACACACACACACACACACACACACACACACACACAAACATGCACACACACAGTTTCTCTCTCTCTCATGAAGAATTGGCTCATGAGGTAATGGAGGCAGATGATCTTCCATGTGCCCAGGAAACCAGTGGCAAGATCTCAGCCCAAACTAAAAGGCCTGAGAACCAGAGGAGTCCAAGATGTAAGTCCTACTCTGAGTCCAGAAGCACTGAGAACCAGGAACGCCATTGTCAAAGAGTAGGAGAAGATGGATGTCCCCATCCATGTAGAGAGAGAGAGAGAGAGAGAGAGAGAGAGTGTTAATTCACCTTTTTCTGTCTTTGTGTTGTTAACAGATTGGATGTTGCACCCCCCCCCCCACTGGGTGAAGGGAAATCTTCTTTGCTCCTCTGTTAATCCAGAAGTTAATTTCTTCTGAAAGAAACTTCTTAGACACATCCAGAAATAATGATTTATCTGCTGTGAGCTCCTTATCACAGTAAAGCTGACACATGAATTTTTTTTTTTGACACCAAAGTGTTTATTTTTTTCACTCTATAGAAGACAGTGAAAACTTCATAAAAGACTTGGTACAGTTCTATGGACCTGCAGTTGGGAGCCATTGATCCTTGTGCCTTCAGGCAGCAACTGATGGAAACCACCTTTGGACAGATGAGAAGTCTATTTTATTTTATTTTTTTGGTATATCTTTTTTTTCACATTTATTAGAAGTATATAGTGATACAGGATACAGATGAGGGGGAAACATTGTCAAAACAGTAGCAATCAATGTGACACATGAAATTAAGCATCACAGAGACTTTGGAAGTACTGACATCACTTAGAACTACGGGCCACTCAGATCCCATGGGCCTAAAGCATACTTCACAGGTGCTAAAAGGGATTCTACTTCCTTAGTCCTAACTTCCTTACTGAATGCAAGAGAATTTCTCTACTTTAAGACTATTCCAAGTATTGCTGGCTTCACCCATTCAGACTCTCAAGGAGAAAACAAATTTTTCTCCTGCTCCATCTAAGAAAAAGCCTTGTTTCCTATTTCTTTTGGTGTTCAACAGTGGGATTTTCCATTCCTTCCAGAAAACCATCTTAGGATATTTCTGACTCTTGCAGCTCTAAGAAAATAGTTCCAAGTGATCCAAATTGTACATTTTTCAAAATTGCCATTATTAATTTTCAAGAAGATCATGGATACAAGGCTGTAAACCAAAAGAAGATTATGTTGTGTCAAATCCAATTCCTTCACTGAATTTGCCCCTTCAGGACGGTAAAGGAAACAAAACCCCTCAGGTTGCCAATTCCTATCGAGAAAATTCCTGGAAATATATGAATATGTACATATCCAAATAACAATTTATGGTCACATGGTTAGGAAAAACATATTTGGGAACATAGTTCTGCCAAAGTATAGCTGGCTTATTAAACAGTTCAGTTGACATCTCTATTGATTAAGATATAGGTTCTGTTGCTACAACAAAACCACACTAACAGTGTCTTAAGGAACATGGTACACTTCTCCTGTCTTGGGCTATTGGCAGTTGAAGGTTCACCATGTTGGTGACATATCCTTCTACTTTGTTGTTTTTTGCATCTTCCATGTGTGGTTATCATTGTGGAGGATGAACAGAGACAGATGTGTTAGGCAAAAATCTTTCCCTGTCAAGAAATAGCCTGGGAGGTGGACTGGTCGTTTTCATGACAATTCATGGGTTGGAACTACACTAAGGAGTTTGGATAATAGTGTCTTTAGATCGTCCACTCCCTAGCTAAGGGTTCTGTTACTAGAGGAAAAATGGATAAGTGCTTATTGGGGGATAACCAGAATTTTCTTCTGCATTTCTCATTGCTGGCCACCCCAAACATTTACCTCTTTCCCCTCACATAAAACACTCAGTTTCCCTAAGCGGGACCCTGAAGTCTTCCTTCTTCACTGGAGAAGTTAACACTGGGACCTCAGCAAGGTGCACTATTTTGGCATCAAGGCACAGATATATTCATGCACAAATTCATCCTGTAATGCTGAGAAGACTGTACCTTCTCTGTTATCATGCTATCATGCTAGAAGAACTAATTGCAATTAAAATGCTTATTTGGGAAAGAGGAGATTGGCAAACACATGGATTCAAAGTAGTGATGGAAAAACAAAACAAAACAAAACAAAACAAAACAAAACAAAACAAAGTAGTGATGGAATCTTGCTGGGGAGAAATTGAAAATTCGGTGTCTGGGCAGTGGAGTCAATCCTTGTGTAGTCAATATAGTAGAGAGAGTCTAAGGTGGACTCCATGCTCTCCCTATCTCTTGGTTTTTGTTACTCCTTCCTCTGGAACATAACAGGACCTGTGACTCACTTTTTAACTAATAGAATACAGCAGGGGTGATAGAATGCCAGTTCTGTGATTGCATTACACATAGGATTTTGATGTTCTTCTTGCTAGCAGACACCCTCCCTGCTATAAGAAATGTAATTCTTCCAACAAACGTGGGAGCTGGGAAGTGAATTCTGTCCCAGCTGGTTGTGGAGTTCAAACCACAGCCCTGGTCAACACCTTGTTTGTGGCTTTGTGTGATACTATGAAACAGAAGTTTCAACTAAGGTATGCCCAGAGTCTGACTCACAGACACTGTGAGCTAGTAATGTGTCTTATTTTAAGCCACTGAGTGTGCTGTAATATTGGTATGCATTAATAGATAACTGATACACAGCCCATCAAAGCTTCTGGTCCTATCATCTGGGAGGGAGTCCCTCATGCAGTATTAATTGTATTCCTTACTTTTGCCCTCTGGAGATTCTTTCTAACTCATTATCCTCTGTCTGAAGTGGGCACCAGAGAGTCTTCCTTCCTGGTGACTGTATAGATTTTGTTGCCCACTTCATCAACACGCATCTGTGTTCCAGAGAATTACTCTGGTTAGACAACTATAGCCTACATAAACCAGGCTGCAGATTCTTTGGTAGCAGCAACATTACCTCAAAACCAAGCTACCTTGTACTGAATTTAATATGAATTGATTCTACATCACCATTTTATACGCTGCTAGGAAAAAATTTTCCAATTAAGTCTAGACACAATGCATTATCGCATTAATTATAGGATGCATCTCGATTTTTAGAGCTCTTCAAATGTGAAATCGTATGCTTCTAGATGACACAGATTTCCAGATGTTTTTCCACTGATTGGTTACATGTCAGTTTTGACAGCAAAATATCTTCTCTAGACCAAGGTTTTAAGCTTGGTTTTTTAATGACTGTGCACTGCTTGGATAATTTTTTTTCTCCAATGCCGGAGATTGAACCTATTTTAAGTCACTTCGTATGTAGTAATATTATTATGTGTTAATAAGCAATTGATACTAATATAACCCATCTAAAGCATCTGGTCCTGCTCTGTGGGAGGACCAGAGTGTGCAGTGTAGTGGTAGAGCAGGATTTTGCTAAGTATATGTGCTACCACTGAGCTGCACCCCATCCCTTGGACATTTTTCAATGTCTACTTTGTGACCATCTAAAACAGAAAACATTGGTAGTAAGTAAGATCCTTAATCTTATTTATGTTGCCTGGATGCTTTCATGAACAGTATGTAAGAAAGGTGCCTGAGAAAGGGTGGGGCTATAATCTTTTCTCCTTCTAATGCTGCTTCTGGTCACCTCTCACAGCCATGGCGAATCGTTTTGTTCAGAATTTGCTAAAACCGGGAAGAAACATCAGACGCACAAAATTTTCTAACATAGTCATTGAATGATGAGCTCTGTGAGTACAAGTTTTGTCTGGTGAAATTGTAGGTAATAGTTTTACCAAATATTTTGCTGTGATACGACAGGGACCACCAATGGTTTAGCCTTTAGGATGTGTGTCCATTTTTGCTTTCTACTGGTTTTAAGCCAATGTTTTGCATTTAGGTTTTTTATTGCAGCTAGAAATTCCATATAAGTTGTAAGTCAGGTTCAGATCTTGTAATAAAGACTAAAATAACAGCAATTTACCCAAAACAAGATTAGGATTTTTTTTCTGACTTACGACAGTTGGAAGATAAAGTCTATTACTGAAATAGCAATTCCATGGTGGCAGGGACTTTTGCTCCTTCTGTCTCATCACTCTGCCAAACCCAACATGTGGCTCCCAGCCTGTGGCCTGTGTTGCTTCTATAACTCCTTCTATAATATCTTCATTCCAGCAAGTGGACAGCAGTGCAGCACACATTCTTTTCCAAGATGTGATTCTCACATATCACGGACCATAACTTAGACACATGGCCACATGTCACTGCACAGGGGACTGAGGGATGAATCATTCACTTGGGAGTCAGTCACACAACTCAAACTTAAGGATTCTTTTATCAAGACTATTAGTCAGTTTTCTGTTGCTTTTACAAAATACCCAAGGTTGGATAACTTATGAAGAAAAGATGCTTATCCAGCTCACAATTTTGGGGGGCAAATTCCGAATAGCATGGGCTGGCTCTGGACTGTCTCAGGTGGTGGATAACATCAAACCAGGGTCATGTGCATTAAGCCCCATTTCATAAAGTTTCCACCACCTCCTAACATTGCCACATTGAAGAGCAAACAAACTTCCAATACCTGAACCATTGGGGGATACATTCAAACGATGTTAAAATCATAGCACTGTAGCACGGTACAGTGACATAGCGACATCAATGTTTATAGTAGCACAATTCACAATAGCCAAGCTATGGAGCCAATGTAGGTGCCCTTGAACAGATGAATGGATAAAGAAAATGTGGTATATATGCATAATGGAATATTACTCAGTAATAAAAAACAACCTTATGGTAATTTCTGGTAAATGGATGGAACTAGAAGCTATCATGCTAAGTGAAATAAGCCAGTACTAAAAAGTCAAAAGTCAAATGTTTTTTTTCTGATATGTGGAAGCTAATCCAAAATAGGTGGGAGGGGAGAAAAAAAGAATAAAAGAAAGATCCACAAGACCCTAATTAAAAAGAACTATAATAGCAGAAACATTAGTAGAGTAGAGGGAAAGGAATAGGGAGTGGGAGGGAGGGAGGGGGAAGGAAGTCCTGGGGACTGAATTAGAATGAATTATATTCCTTACATTTTAAGTTATGTCAAAATTAATTCTATTGTCATGTATATCCAAAAATGGACTGAAAATAAAGCCACTAAAACTCTGATTAATTTTGAATGAAGCTAATTAATTGTAAGAATATTATATCAATGAATTAAAAACAGGACAGATAGAAAAAAAAACATAGTACTACAGAAAGAAGGGGGAGTGCAGGCTGTTGAATACTACAAACTACAATAAGGGCCTAGTGTGAAGCCTATGTATTTGGGTACGTTCATTCACCCAAGCAAGCTCACTGAGGTCTGCAAAACTAAACATGCCAATTGAAGAGTCTTCCCTAAACAATGGTTATTGCTTAAGACTGGATAGTAGGTCTGATAGCCCATCTTCAAGTGGAAGAGAATTTTAAGATAGGCCTCCAAGAAGGGCTTTATAGTAAGAATTTTCGTTGCACACTGGGCTGCATGTTCACAAAGAATTTTCCTAGTAACCGTTTTTAATAGGTTCTTCTAGTCATCATGTTGCAGATAAGAACACAAAGGCTTTGTGAGATTTAGAGATGGGGCTGATTGACAGAGACTCCAGACACTGATTCAGGCCTGTTGAGAGTCGAGAGCGATTTAGTTGCATTAGTCAGACTGTCTCTGTCTTTTGCCGTGGTTATGAATAAGTAGTTATCAAAACATAGACCCCAGCAGCAACCTTGTCTGGCTCAGCCTGAGCATCTCACATGTTAAAGGGAAGATACAAATGTTTTCTTAATGAGCTAATCACACATTCAGCTGCTGCAGAGAGAAGCTTTGGTGTTCTCTTTAGTGCTGGTTCACTTTAGCCTTTTGAGTCATCTCTCCAAGCACCCAAGAATCTTCTTAATGGGCTCTTCCAGGAATCAGACTTTGGCTTTCTTTCAATTTCCTTATGAAAGGACTTTTATTCCCTGTTTTCGAGTATCTCTTTTGGTACACTGTTTTTGGCATCTTCAACTAGGTTCTGGACTGGGTGAACAGTGATGCTGAACTCTAAGCTCTATAGAGGAAAATCATGTCTGGCTCAACTTTGCTGTCCAACTATAGTGCCCAGGATCTGGCACAGAGCATCCATTTGAAGGAATGAATTTCTGGAAATTGACTGGGAATGATAAGATTTCTGTAATGTAATTATACACACTAGAGTTGAATGAGAATATTGGGTCAGAGATGGAATGGGGTATAGGAGAAAGACGCAGAAAGACCCATGGGCCAACCTGAATGATTGTCTTGTATTGCAATTCTCTGGCTGAGGGATGTAGGGAGAGTCATTTTACCTCCCTTAGAGTCATTTTCTTCATTTGTAAAGGGGACTAATAATACAGAATGGATTTATAGAACTGCTGTGAGAGTCAGATAATGTATGTAAAAGCATTTTATATTCTTTTCTTTTTTGAATACTACATTTTCTTTGGTGCCGAAATTGAGGGAAGAGCCAGGTGTATGTCTATAATCCCAGCTGCTCAGGAGGCTGAGGAAGAAGGATCATAATTTCATAGCCAGCCTCAGCAACTTAGCCAGGCCCTAAGCAACTCAGTGAGACCCTATTTCAAAATAAAAAGGGTTGGAGATGTGGCTCAGTGGTTAAGCACTCCTGGGTTTAATCTCTGGTACAAAAAAAAAAAAAGAAATTGAAGGAAGAATATGGTTATTCTAATGCGAGTTGAAGGTGAGCTATTTGATTTGCAAACTAGACAGCAGAGGGTCCTTCCTCAACTACTTGATTCTAACTTGTTGGGCAACCTTGAGATTTTATCTGGTACTTTTACCAGCTGATGTTAAGATAAAGAGCAGCCATCTGTGGAAAATTTTACATATTTTGTTGGTTAGGCTACAGTATGCCTCTTATATTGATGACTAGAGTTACAGGGGACAATAGTCAAACCATTGGACCTCCTGAATGAGGCCAATCTCTGAACCCAAAGAAAATTCAAGTAAACTAACTCTGAAGACCCTGGGAGCATGCCAACTCGGAGTTCACAAATTCAGGTACATGAGCTTGAGGGTCAAGCAGAGCTGGATCCATATTCCCTAGGCTTGTGATTCTCTGAAAAAAATAGACACAATTGAAAAAGTAGCTTTTGAATTTCTTACTTTCACCAGCCACTTAACTCATGGGAAGCAGGGGGCTGTAACTACCTGAGTTCCTGAAATACAGGTGGGACCTTTGCTGGTGGTTTATAGAGTTTTTCTGGAACTGTCTGGGGAAAAAGAGTCCTGGAGGAAAAGGAAAGTTAATGAGTTGTATTTCTGAACTTCTACTTAAATCCTAAGAAAGCAATTGTGTAAGTATCAAGCTTTGGAGGCTAAATAGGGGAAGCCATACAAGGTTTTAGTAGCTCAGAGATGAGATGGACATTTCAGGAGCTTTACACAGTCTTTTTTGTTTCTGTGGCATGTAAAGAAAAATGTGCTGCAGCTTTGTTTTGCAGGAAAGATCACAAACTTTGGAGTCTAACAAACCTTGGTTCAAATATAGGAGCCACCTTTCATTAGTAGCACAACCTAGGAGTTTCTGAATCTTGGTGTTCTCATTTGCAAAATGAAGAGGAATATACCTTTGGTCCTTAAAGACACACTCTGTGCCAAGGCTTTTGCTAAGCTCTTTACTTACCAAGTTTAATTAAAATGCTGACTGCATGCGGTGACTGTGAAGATAAAATAAAATTATATATGTAAAGTACCTATTGCAAGCACACAGTGAATGTTCAAAAATATTACCTGTAATTTTCACTTATTGGCTGTTACTATAGAATATTGTTTCAGATTTGGTTCCATTTGGATGCTGTGAGTGAGCTTGAAGCTGTTTTTATAATGAATCTCTTGCCTCCTTGTAATCTTCCTTGTGTCCAAGCCATACCCCTGAGAATTTGAGAGTTCAGTTCTTTCTGGTCCTCCAGTTCTAACTCATTAACAGGAAGCATACTTCTTTTTGAAGGGCATTAAAGGCAACCTGGAAGGAGAAAGTGTAATTACAGTAACTCTGAAATGGTATGGCAAGTCCAAATCACTACCCAGAGGTTTATTTATCAAGAGAGAGAAGTGGGAATAAAGGATTGGTCTGGGTATACTTAGATTTAGATATTCACAAGATTCTTAGTGTTCTAAATAGTTGAACAGGCTCTATCATAGACAGTGTTATCAGTTGGACTGTATCCTCACCAAACAGTCCTTCAGAATGTGACCTTATTTGGGTGTAAGGTCTTTGCGGAGGTAACTGAGTTAAAATAAGATCATCAGGGTGGGCCCTAGTCCAGTATGGCTGATATCCTGATAAGAATTAGGAAACAACATGTGTATGAAAAACACTGTGAATGTGAAGGTAGCCATCTATAAGCCAAGAAGAGAAGCCCGAAAAAGATTCCTGCTTAACAGTCCTCTAATAGAACTGGTCCCACCAATGCTCTGATTTCAGATTTCTGCCCTCCAGAGCTATGAGACTATAAATTTCCATTATTTAAGCCACCATGTTTGTGGCACCTTATTAGAGAACTTCCTCCTCCACACCCCTAAAGAAAACCCTAACAACTAAAGAGCTAATAGTGGCTATTTCTCCATAGGTGTCTTCTTGATAGGGGTAATGTGGTCAGGAATGGGGTGATGGGTAGAAATTGTCAACTGTCCCTGCACCTAAATTTCCATATCTGGGATTCACTTCATGCTTTGGATAAACATGAGGTGAGATTCCAAAAAGTGTTTAGAAGGCATTTTCCCTTAGGCAGGAGAGAATGTTGACTCATATTAAAGTTAGCATAATGACATTAATATGTTCTTTCAAGAACTTGGACTTCACCAGAATAGGTAAATTTTGTGAAATGGCCAGTCTGAGTCATCAGATATTTTAAAAGAAAGATGTTTTAATCCACAATAACGCCAGCAGGCTAAATAATGTACATCCTAGTAGAATTCTTAAAGGCATTTGGTTGATGACTGAATAGAATATTAATTACGTGTGCAAGATACTATAGTCTGTTTTGAGTCTGAAAATATTCTTCAAATACTGTTTTCTACTAAGTAAATTGTCTCCATATCCATGGGGGATTAGCTCCAGGACCCTATGCCAATACCAAAGCCAATGGATGCTCAAGTCCCTTTTATAAAATGGCATAATGTTTGCATATAACTCCCACATGTCAGTCTGAATACTTCCAGCATCTCTAGATTACTTGTAGTACCCGACACAACGTAAATAATTGTTATGCTGTACTGTTTAGGTAATTACAACAAGAAAAAGTCTGTGCATGTTCAGTCCAGATGCAATTTTTTTCCTCAAATATTTTCAGTCCATGGTTGGTTTAATCCAGAGATGTTGAACTCGTGGATACTAAGAACTGACTGTACTTTCAATACTCAATGCCTCTACTCCTGGTTACCTTTTAAAAAGTATTTAGCTATACCTTTTTAAAAAAGTTATTTTTTTCAAATTTCATTACAGAGAGTACTAAATCCAAGCTTTTCTTGCTTTCTTCCTTTTTTTTTTTGGTACTGGCAATTGAACCCAAGGGCACTTAACCACTTAACCATTGAGTTACATCCCAAGCCCTTTTTATTTTTTATTTTGAGGCAGGGTCTTGGTAAGTTGCTTAGGGCCTCTCTAAGTTGCTGAGACTAGCTTTGAACTTGTAATCCTCCTGCCTCAGCTTCTCAAGCTGCTGGGATGACAGGTGTGCTCCACCGTGCCTGGCTGATTCCAAGCCTTTAATGTTCATCACTGTGTAACAGTAGATAGATATAATAGATTGACAGAAAGACTGAAAGGTTCATCCTCATGACTATTTCCATTACTCTATTAAATGTACGTGTGGATTTTAAGATAATCCCAACATCACAAATATTAAACATGACAAGAATATGCATTTTAGAATTGAGACAATACATCAGATAGTCTTTAGTTTAAAATAGGACCCATGACCCAATAAGTTGAGAAATATTCTATACTCTTTCTCTCCTAGGGATTTGCAATGTGCATTAATATGTAATATCCTTAGAAAGCCTGACTGTGAGGAAATCTGATACTGGTTGAGTTGACTTTGACTACTGCAAGGCCATGGAATTTTTTTTATGATGAGCACTTCATGAGAACAAGTTCCTTGGATTTCATCTGGTAAATGTTGATCTAAGGCACATTTTGTTAACCCCTCTCTGAAAGTGACACAGCTGTCAGATTTTGTGATGCTGGAACAAGAGAAATTTTCCCTTGCTTTGGCAGGTCATGCCATTGACTGGGCAGGTTGCTGTTAAACTTGAGTTAGAGAGAAGAACCAGGGGAACATTTGAGTATGGCAGGTCCCCAGGGACCATGGTTTCCAGGGTCCCCAGTACTTTAATTCTTAGCAGTGGGTAACCAGGCACTGTTGGATGATTTGATAACATGAGTATTTCATTCTTGCACATCTGGGGAGGGTTGTTTAGAAATTTACCTAATATCTTTTATTTGGTCCACTTTCTAGGTCAAATAACTTTATAGACTGTTATGAGTTGGTATTAGGTATCCTCCAAAAACTCATATGTGTGAAAATGCAAGAAGTCTTAGAGGAGAAATGATTAGGTTGTGAGATTCTTAACCTAATTAATCCTCTGACAGGGATTAATTGAGTGGTAACTAAAAATGGCAGGGTGTGGCTGGAGGAGGTGGGTCACTGGGGGCAGGTTTTGGGGGTATATATTTTGTATCTGGTGAGTGGAGTTTCCCTATTTGCTTCCTGGTGTGATGTCTCGAGCCACTTACCTCCACCATACTCTTCTGCTGTGATGTTCAGCCTTACCTTGAGCCCTGAGGAATGAAGCCAGCCCTCTATGGACTGGGACCTATGAAACTGTGAGTCCTAAAAAACCTTTTTTTCCCCTTCAAATTGTTCTTGTCAGGTCTTTTAGTCACAGCAGTGAAAAAACTAACTACAACATAGAATTTCCCTTTCTTATTCTTAACTTTCTTTGGAAGTTGATGTTTCTTCTCTCAAATTAATAGTGCATTAGTTGGCTTTTGAATTCTCTTAGAATAATGTAGCTGATTTTTTATACTTTTTATACTTGTTAGACCTTCATGGAGTTTAGGACTTAAGGAAACTCCACATATTTGAGCAGCTATTGGAAAAATTGCTGTACATAAATAGCATTGTTAAACATTTTTTGGTTTGTATGTTAGAAATTGAGACAAATTCATAAACACTTCTCTGCTGCTATGATTAGCACTTCTCTTACTTCTTTATTTCCTGTTCTGTAGACCAGAGGTTCAACATGGTAATCAAAATGCTCTGGAACATGATGATCCCTTTCACATTCTTTGGGGCTTATTAGAATCAGAATGTAAGTTCACACAAGAAAAATGGTGTAAACACCTATAAAAAAGTACACACCTATAAAAATGGTGCCTGTTGTTACCTGGGAGCCACTGGTAGTGAACTATCCACCCCTCCCCAGATGACATCCTCTGGATAGTAGCTAGAATATAGGTATAGGAGACTAAGCTGACTAAATATGACAACCAATGTAGTGCTCAAGTTAAATCCCATAAAAGCAGTGATTTCTATGCTGATTCAATGTTGGAGCACGAAAGATCAAAGTCTGAGGATTTATCACAGAAAAAGTGGCATTGGACTTATAGATGTACTAGGAAAAAACAAGACACATATTTCCATAGCTCCTTTAAAAATTCCATGAATCAGTTACTAAGAGGATGCAGACTCTTAGAGATACGACTAAGGAATTTATCTAAGAATGACTCATTTTGCTCTATATAAATTATGCTACAATAGAAAGCATGGGGAAAAAGTGATATGCTACTTAGAAAAAATATTCCAGTTAGGTTACTTTAAGTTATAACAAATAATGTATTGCTTTGGTCAAGGGAACAAATTCTGGAATTCAATTAAATCTTAGTTCTGCCGCTAAGTTATGAGATTGAACAGGTTGGCTATGATTTGGAAGTGGTTTGTCCCCAAGGGTTCATGTGTGGGAAGCTTGGCTTCCTGCATGGTGATGGTATGAGGTGGTGGTGGGGCCAAGTGGGTGCTGGTCGGGTCATTGGGGGTGCTGCCCTCAGGAGAGAAATAGGTGTGTTTCACGGGACCCTGAGGAAGTTCTCACAGGAGTGAGTTGTGATAGTGAGTCACTTCTACACAGTTGGTTGGATTGTAAATTAGTACAAATAGTGTGGAAATCAATATGAAAGTTCCTTTGAAGACTAGGATCAGAACCATTAAATGACTAAGCTAACCCCTCCTCAGTGTTTATCATGTAGTTTTTGTTTCTTGATGCCTGAATTATTTCACTTAACATCATTTCCTCCAGTTTATCTGTAGAATGGTAGTTTCCAGGGACTGGAGCAGTGTGTATGTGGGGGAGGGAGGTGGGGGAATATTTTGGGCAAAGTTACATAATTTCAGTTAATTAGGAGGAATAAGTTCAAGAGCTCTATTGTACACCATGATGACTGTGGGTAATAGCAATGTCTTCTGTTTTTTTTATTTTTTATTTCTTTTTGAACTGGGAATTGAAGCTAAGGGGCACTTAACTACTGAGCCCCATCCCCAGCCCATTTTTTATTTGAGACAGGGTCTCACTAAGTTGTTTAGCGCCTTTCACTAAGTTGCCGAGGTGGGCTTTGAACTTGCAATCCTCCTATGTCAGTTTCCTGAGTTGCTGGGATTATGGGTGTATGCTACCACATCCAGCATGGTCTTCTATTTTTGAACAGTGCTAATAATAGATTTTGAAAGATCTCACCATACAAATAACTTTGTGAAATGGTGTAAATGTTAATTAGCTAGGTTTAGTGATTTCATAATGTATTGTGCAATTTTAAAACATCACATTAAACAAAATAAGTATGTACGTTTTATGTGAAATTTTTAAGAAGAATGAATTCATGAAAAGAAAAGCTATGAATTGGACTTCAACAAAAAGTAACATTTAGGCTGCAAAAGACACTATCAATAAAGTGAAAACACAACCCATTGGAGAATGGGAGAAAATTGTTGCAATCATATACCTTGTCTTAAAATATTTAAACACTGAACACTCTTCTGTTGGATGAGATGCAGTTTGTATGTCTGTTAGGTCCATTTGGTCTATAGTATTTTTTTGAGTCCACAGTCAGCTCTTTCTTAATAATTTGCTGTCTGGCTGACATGTCTAGAAATGAAAGTGGGACACTGTTGTTCCCTATGGTTATTGTTTTGCTGTCCAGTATTTCCAGATTTGTTAATGTTTGCTTTATATATTTAGGGGCTCTGATGGTGATTTATATATATTTATAATTGTTATATTTCTTGATGAATTGATCCCATTATTATCAAATATTGACTTATATCCTGACAGATTTTGACAGAAAGTCTATTTCTGTGATGTACATATAGCTATTCCTAATCTCTTTTACCATTTGAATGGACTGACTTTTACCATCACTTCACTTTCAGTATGTGTGTACTGAGGTCTAATGTGAGTCTCCTGCAGGTCATATAATATTCTATCTTATTTTTTTAAAAAATCTATTTAGCCACTGCCTTTTAATTAGCAATGCTAATCTGTTTACATTTATAATAATTATATATAGGTAAAGACTGACTATTGGCATTTTATTCATTGTTTACTGAGTATTTTGGAAGGATTTTTTGTTTTATTTTCAAATCTTTAAAAATCAATAATATTTATTTGTTTTAATGCTTTTATCAGTTTTCATGTTATACTATTGAAGTTCACTTTGACCTAATCATACCTACGTGTGTGGAATATACTTTGCTTCTGTCATATTTATTTTGTGACTTACTGAATTTTTGCAAAGGCATTTATATAACTGTTACCTTTAAGTATGCTTGTATAGGGGGCCCTATCAGAATAGTAAAACTTAGAATGTTTCTCCCCAGAGATGGTCTAGGATGGTAGATAAAGACTTGTTTGCTCCCATCTGGAGAAATTTTGCTCACATTGTAGAGTAGAAATAAGGTTTCTCTCCACAAACAAGAGCGTGGGTAGGGTATTAGCAATGCTAATGGACCAGAGTTACCTAATTTGGGCATTTCTTTCCTGTAATACACTCTGCTCCATGCACTGGTACCATCTATCTTCTCTTGGTATTGTTTGGTTCCCTGTCCTGCTATACTGCTTAGCCCAGAGATCTGGATCTTCTAGAAATGTTGGGAGAGGTAGCAAACTCTAACCTGTCAGTCCTTGTACTTCCTATGGTTTAACTGACCGGTAAGATTGGAAGAGCAAGAACAAGTAAATCTCAGTCTTTTTATTTACATTGCCAGATAGGTATATGTTTGATACTCTATTATATTTTATTTTTTTGTTTTCCAGATGGTGAGAACACTGGGATTTGAGTCCATTTTTGATGTCTAGATTTAGGCCTCACTTTTATCTTTCCTCATTTTTTTGGGAAGCTGAGGGGTATAAAGCATTAGTTATAGGCAACTTTGTTGCTCTGTAGCACCAAATTATGTACTGCATTTTATTTTCCTAAGAAGTACAACTTTCATGAGATATAACTGGGGATTCAAATTTATTTTGCCAATGATAAAATTAATATGCCTCACATCTTCCTTACTCCCCTGTAAATCTCTTAATTTCTAGGGAAACTGCTGGTAAAAGAAGGATATTGGACCCTAATTTCCCAATGTCAATGAGGATTTGATTTATTATCCTTTCTTTCCTTCTTTTCTGTCAATATTATCCAAAGAACAATCTTTTAAATTTTACTTTATAATAGTAAATTGATCAGTCATACAGAAATATGAAGAGTAAGAATACTTTCAAGAGAACAAAAATTTTTCCCCCCAAATGAATATATGCTATATACTTGGGGTATGAATACCACATTGATTATGTACTTATCTTAGATTTACTTTTCTTTTTTAATGGAAGGTATTTCAAAAAAGGTTCATCAAAATGCACAAAAGCAGTATCAAAGACATCTTTTCAGATGCCTTTTGAGAGGCACATGAATTAGAACTGATTTATTTAATCATTTGAGATGTTATCTACACATTTCAAATGCTACTGACAGAATTAAGCAATGCCTTTGTGTTGTGCTAGCCTTTGCCACACCTTCTGAGGTTGAGAAATAAGGCAGTATTGTTGGTTTGCTTTATAAACCAAGCTAAGTTAGAAATTTAAGTTCAAATTATAAGCACTTGTTTGCTACCTTTTTTATAGCTTTGATCACATCTTGATTTCTCAGGCTGTAGATTAAGGGGTTTAACATGGGGATAATTATGCCATAAAACACAGAGGACACTTTTTCCTGCTCTTGAGACTCATTGGTATGGTGGTGTAGATACATATATGAGAGAGTCCCATAGAAAATGGTGACGGCTGTCAGGTGGGAGGCACAGGTGGAGAAAGCTTTCTTCCTGCCTGCAGCCATCCTCAGGATGGCAGCCAGGATATATGTGTAGGAAAAGATGACGACCAGCACAGTGAATGTCAAGTTAAACCCCACAAAGGCTGTCAGCAGCATGATGTTGATGTGAATACTGGAGCATGATAGGGCCAGGATTGGAGGTGCATCACAGAAGAAGTGATTAATCTCATTGGATTTGCAAAAGTTCAGAGAGAAAGTAAATCCTGTGTTCACAGAGGCATTCAGGAACCCCATGAAATATGAACCAACCAGCAGCTGAATGCGGAATCTCTGAGACATGACAACTGGGTAGTGCAGTGGGTTGCAGATGGCCACGTAACGGTCCACTGCCATAGCAGCCAGGATGTAGCAGTCACTTGTGGCAAAAGTACCATAAACCAGTAATTGCACCAGGCATCCCATGAAGGAGATGGATGGCTTATTGCACAAGAAATTCTGCAACATCTTGGGAGTGATAGCAGAAGTGTAACAGAGATCAATAAATGCCAAGTGTTGGAGGAAAAAGTACATAGGGGTGTGAAGGGAAGAGTCAGTCCTGATGAGTAGGATCATCCCAATATTGCCCACGAGTGTGACCATGTAGATCACTAGAAATACCACGAAGAGAATGTGCCGAGATTTGTCTTGATCCGCAAATCCTAGGAGAAGGAATTCGGTCACCTTAGTGCCATTATTTTGTTCCATGGATAGCATAGATAAAAACATTAGCTGAAAGCTGTGAGAAAGAACAGTAGAAAAGGTGAAATGATTATGATTCTTTAACTTACTCAAGAACTGGAAATGGCATGTAATAATAAGCCAGAGAATACTTTCTGCAGCATAACTGACTTTGATTTCATAGCCTAAAACTTGACATTCAATTTGGATGGTTTTATCTACAGTTTCAAGAAATTGACATGAATCAGCAGTAGTTATTTTCCCTAGAGGACAAACTGATTGGCATTTTATATCAATTAAAAGATGTAAGACACACTTTGTTTTCATTTATGCTCTTTTAAAAAATGATAGTCCCCCAATTTACTTAAATACTAACATTATATCAGAAAAATTCACTTCTCCTTGAAGTTTGTATATGATCTTATTCCAACTTATTTCCACATTCTTATTTTGCACTTTCCCTCTCTTTTCTACGCTGTTCTGGTCATCATGACTCCTGGTTAGGTAGAATTCTCTGTGGAAGTGCTTATCCAAGTATGTCCAGTGTTTACATTCTTTAAAAAATTCTCTATCTATTTTGGTCTGATATTTCCATGAGAGATAAAAAATACTTTAGAATTATTTATTTATATTTTGGAGGGGTATAGAATCAGAATCAACTTTAGTTTTTCATCTGAACTTTGTTTCTTGGACACTTAGTTGTGTATGTGGTGCTGGGGTTTGAACATGGGTCCTCACACATGCCAGGTAAGCGCTCCAACTGCTTAGCCACCACTCCAGCCCCTCTATCACTTTTTTTTTTTTAAAGAGAGAGGAACAGTGAGAGAGAGAGAGAGAGAGAAAGACAGAATCAATTTTATTTTTAGTTTTTCATGTGTTTTTCATTGCTCGGACACTTTGTTGTGTACCTGGTGCTGGGGTTTGAACCTGTATACTTATGCATGCCAGGCAAGCGCTGTAATCATTGAGCCACCACTTGAGCCCTCCATCACTGTTTTAAATGCTCAGTAAAACATGTGTATTCAGCCTACTGAAGCCCATGCCCCCCACACTCTAGAGGTGCTTTCCTATGAATAAAGGACATGACCAGTCATTACTACCAAGACTATATGGTGAGCCTGTCTACTTAACAGTGTTTATTGGCAACACATGAACTGCTCAGCAAATATCAAAAATCTCATGTATATTTTTCCTGTAATTATTATTAAATTTGATCACTACTGTTTTTCTTAGAACTTTGGCATTCCACTTTTCTGGAAGTTGTCCATTCACATTTTTTTTTTTTTTTGCAAATATTTCTATTGGGTTGATTAAGTGCTTTTACAATAAGATCCGAGATTTGAGTCCCTTATCAGTTGTTGATTTGACAAAGATTTTTAAACATTTTGTAATCTGTTTACACTGCTTATCATATCTTTTATAGGTCAGAAATTATTTAGGGTATATTAAACAAGTGACTGGTTGCCCTTAGACTTAGGCGCCTAGCTTTGTCAGGAATGACTGGTCATGTCATTTACATTGTAGGAGAGTGCATTTGGGGTTCAGGGACCTGCTCTTTAGCAGGCTGGCTGCAAGAGGATAAGGGCAGAGCAGGGCATGCCAAGATTCGTCAGTTAAATGTATATTCCTTCTCTCTAGGACTAGGGAGCTTACCTGGAGAGATGAGGCTTTGACTACAGGAATTAAAGACCTTTAACAGGAAAGACATATCAAAACCAGGCATAAAGCATTTTCATTTGCAATCAAAACCATGTTACATTTATTCCAGGAATGGAAGTATATTTACCACTGGAAAATTTATTAATATATTTGGTCATATTAGAGTATAAAAGAAGGACAGTCATATGGTATTCTCATAGATATAAAAATTATTTTATACATTCAATAAATTTTCATGATAGAATATTAGACAGATGAAAATGGAGGTGGATTGTATTAACTTGGTAAAGATTATCTATCCCCTTGTGTGCTAAACACCTTTGTTACTAGAAGTCGTAAGAAGCTATACTTGTAAAGGAAGGAATAAGGCAAGAATGCTTGTTATGACTGAATCTACTCAATATTTTTTCTGAAGTCCTCCCCAGGGAAAATGGAAATTCAAAATAAACGGACGCTACCATGATTATATAGAAAGAACCACAATGATTTTTATTTTTGGAGGGTGCAACTATCTCCACAGAAAATCTTAAAGAATTGTCAGACAAATTCTTAGTAAGGTTAGTATAGTCACTTGATATTAGTCTTACAAACAAAATTCAATTATATTTTTACTTAATATAAATAGAAAAATTTTATTTAAAAAATTTAGGGTTAGAGGTGTGGTTCATGCTTGCCTTGCATGTTCCAGGCCTGGGTTTCCTCCCCAGTACAGAAAACAATGAGAACAGTAAACATAAAGCATTTAAATATAAATCCGACAGAGAATGTTCATTGTTCTTATGAGAAAATAAATCTTTCTACCAAGCTCATGGATAGGAACTCAATACTGTAAATATTACATTTCTCCACATATTAATCTGTAAATTCAATCTGATTCCAATCAGATTTTTTTTTTCTGGTACTGGGGCTTGAATCCTGGGCCACTTTACCCCTTATCTACATCCCTAGTCCTTTTTTTATTTTCTATTTTGAGACAGGGTCTCGATTAGTTGCTAGGATCTCGTTAAGTTCTCCACCTGGCCTCAAACTTTTGATTCCCTTCTTCCTGATTTGGATTACAGGCATGCATCAAGGCTCCTGGCTTCCTGATTTGGATTACAGGCATGCACCAAGGCTCCTGGCTCACTTGAGGAAATTTTATATCCATCCTAACAAACCTATTTAAATTTTATAGGGAAGGGAAAAGAGTCCAGAATAGTTTGGATAATTTTAAAGGAAAAGAAGATGGGAATTTGTCCTATCAGACATCAGAAGTTATTGCAAAGCAACAACAATAAAGACAGTCTGGTATGAGCATGAAGGTAGACTTAGGTCAATTGTTCTGAGAAAATGAAGCAATGAACAGGCCCATTAGCCTGTGGAAACCCGATGTACACAAACAGTGGCATGTTGATCTATGAAAATGGTGAATAAACTGTGGGGTCATAAACTTTAATAACATGAAAAAATAATATCGGATTCCTACTTCACATTTCACAAAGTCAATTTCAAATGGAATGAAAATGTAGATTTTAAAGCTTTGAGAGTACAAGAGCAGAGTAACTATGACTTTGGAATGCAGATGAAATTTAAAGAAAACATGAAGGCACAAATCAGAGAGCATTGAAAAGTTCAACTACTTTTGTTTAAAAGTTATGGATCTTATAAAAGAGAAAAGTTACTACTGACTGGAAATTCAGTCAGATGAATTTATTTGTAACACATTTAAATGATAAATTATTAGAATGTAGTAATAAAAATTCTATAAATCAGCTTAAAGAAAAATTTCCCAAAAGATAAAGTAGAAAATTATAGAAAAAGAAACCTAAATTATCAATAAAAATAGGAAATGATGTACAACTCACTAGTATCAGGTAACTGTGTATGAATACTTCATTGAAGTATAATTTTATGTTTAACAATTGAAGCTATCAAGTTTTGGTCAGGATGTGGAGTCACAGGGCCTCACACATTTCATCTGAAAAGGTATGTTATCTCACATTGGAGACAAATTAGAAAATATTAGTAAACTTAAATACATGCTTTCCTTTGACCCAAAATTTCAATGCTTCGGTCAATCTTTTTCTTCTTCTTTTGGCTGTAACCAAAAAATCTGGCAAGAACAACACAGAGGAGAGAAAGTTTTTTGGGCTCCCAGTTTCGGAAGTCCCAGTCCATAGACAGCAGATTCCACAGCTCTGGACCTGAGGTGACACAAAACATTATACAGGAAGGGCTTGGCAGAGAAAAATAGCTCAACGCTTGGCATTCAGGAAGCAGAGAGAGCTGTGTTCACCAGAGACAAAATATAAATCCCAAAGGCATGCCCCTACTGACCTACTTCCTCCAGCCATACCCTACCTGCCTATAGTTACCAGTTAATCCATAGCAGGCACACCTCTCATGATCTAATCATTTCACTCTGAACACTCTTGCACTGTCTCACACATAAGCTTTTGGGGGAACTTCAATCTAATTCATAACATATGAATGCATGTATATGTATCAATGTACATATACACAAGAATGCTGATAGGAGCACTGTCATAAAAATATAAGCTATTAAATATATCAGTAAGCTGGTGTTATGCCACCTACATGGATAAGCAGGGTGGAAAGCAGGGTAAGGAAAAGCAAGCAGCAGAAGTTAGGTGGTGGTTACAGCAGCTGTTGTTATGCTATGTTAATGGTATAGTTTTGCGGCTTCTTTGCTCAGATGTCAGTAATGCCAGGCAGAGCTGTAGTTCCAAAGATAAGATGGTCAGTTTTAGTAAGAGTATGCCGTTAGCTGTGGGAAGAGAACAGACTAAGTCTGTTGTCCATGTGGATTTATTAAGTTCTTTCCAGGATTTAGGGAAAAAGGGAAAGTGTGAAAACTGTAGTGATGGAATAAGAAAACAACCGTCTTCAAGTCTACATTTAGTGTGAGCTGTGGGCCCATAAGTTTGCTGCCTTCTCTGGTAAATTTGCAAAAAAAAAAAAAAAAAAAAAAAAAAAGGATGAAGTGTGGACCTACAGGAGGCTTCCATCCAGTGAAAAAAAGCACTTTTCAGAGGGAGATAAATGAGGAGTCCATTAAAACTAAAGTTCTGATAGGGTAATGCGCTGATTATGTAAATTTCCAGCACTGGAAAGGGCACTGAAAAACTTGTTATAACACATACAAATAATGCATTAAAGACATCTTAAGTTCATTCATTCATCAATCTTTTGTTTGTTTCTGTGCTTTCACCAGGCAAGCCTCAGCTCAGTTCACTTCCTCCCTCCATTTCTTTCACATCACCAGTGTTAAGTGAGTCTTCTTGGTCTTGGTGAGGCAGGCTGGCATTCTGCTCTGAGCCTCCACTCTGCCATCACCTGCACACACTGAGGTGACACAGCTGACGTTGGAAAGTGTCATGTGCTTTGTTGTACTTACACCCAAGTTGCCCCCAGATTCTCTCTTCGAAGCTGGTGCAGGCTGATTGCCCACTGGGGTCCTCTCCGTTTTGTTATTGCTCCTCAGGAGTTTATAGTTGGGGCTTCAGGGATCAATATTCACTCCCTTGAGATCTGAGGCTCCAGGGATTGATAAGGAATTGGCATAAACAATGTTCACTAGTTATTCTATGCTGGCAAAAATTGAAGCTTTCTAGAGGGAGCAATTTTTTTTGTATTACTGTCATTAAGGATTTCTTGCTTCTATTTACAACACTTACCTTGTTAGAGAACAGCTGTTTTTTTTTTCATCCTTATTAATGAAGTTGAGCCTGTCTTCATGTCTAAGAACTTGTGTTTAGGTCTAATTAGTTGTCCTTGTCACCACAATCAGCAGTAAACATGGCTTTCTGAAAAAATCTAAATCTAACCTAAATTTAAGGGTGCTTGGTCACATTAATGTGATGTTGGTATCAACCAGTGATACTACTATACGAGCATATTTTATATTATGACATTGATTATCATTCATTTAAAGAAAAAGTTAGCATAAATATCTTTTTTTCTTTCTTTTCTAAAATTTTGCATATTTAAAAAATTGGCCCTACACAAAGACAAGCTTTATTCTATGTCTTTTATGACATCAAAATATTTCAAGTAAAAAAATATTTCAAGTAAAAATCTGTGTAATTAGAAATTATGAATTGTGTTTGGCTAGAAAGCTTCTAGGGTTAAACTTCTAGCTTAATCAATCTAAAAGGAGAAAAATAGTTTCCATTAATTTGTAGCTTTTTTTTATTAACTAGCAAATGTATGAAGGAGAGCTATTGTCAGAGCTGGAAAATTGACATTTCGCATTACCTGTTGCATGACTAGTGTCTCAGAAATGCATTAAACTGCTACTAGAAGAAAGGGATAATTCCTTTGGCTTAAAAGCAGGGATGTATTTTTCCTTGATAATAATAATTTGGGAATCAGGATTATCACTTTTGTGATTTGCCTAGTCTTTCCCATATGCTGGTTGCTTATAGTCCAACATGTCTACTGTGGATCCAGACATCACATTCTGTTTCAAAATAGGAAACAAAACAAAACAAAACAAAAAAAAAAAAAAAAAAAGAGAAGCAGAGTGGCGACCACTTATAAACTCTTTCCCCAACATCTCTGGGCCCCCAGCAAATTTCTACTTCAATCTCATATGCTTGACCTGTTTGACCTGTGTTATGTGATATATAGATTATCAGAAATATCCATGTCTTGTTCCACATTTCCCCTGTTCTTGATTTCCATGCATCTGTAATAAGAAACTTTCTCTGTGCTTCTAGTGGCCATTCTCTTATGGTGTCTCTTGCTTCTTTGCCTCAGGAATGTCTCTGTAAACATGGAAGATCACTCAGCAGGGTTAACAACCCTGGGTCACTCTGAACAAAGGGGTGAGGGAGCTGAATAAATGTCTTAGCTACCTGTTACTTAGAGGAATAATTCTGAAAGATATTCATGTAGTTCATCAGAGTCCTCCTTGGATGGAGTTCTGGTTTCCAAGAGTGTGTACTGACTAGTAATTCACCTGTTCCTGGCTTGTCTCCTGCTGTATCTGTCTTCCCTCTCCCTCTCTGCTGCTAGGAGACTTCCTTCATGAAGTTTAGGAAATCACAGTCCAAGGACAGATTTCTCACTCTCAGGTTTGATAACCCACAAGAATAATTATAAGAGGTCAGGTGGTGTAGACTGGATCTGTATTCTAACAAAGTTTATCTGTTGAATCTAAACTTAGTGTGTGGTTTAGGAGGTAGAAAGTTTTGGAAGTACTTAAGTCATGAGTGTGGAAATCTTATGAAAAAGAGATGTTTTCTCATCTTATTTAAAAAGAACTCAGAGAGCTTGTTATTGCTCCTGTCACTCTGCTTTTTTACAGAAGAGGGCCCTCATCAGAATCTGACAATGCTAGCACCATGCACTATGATCTTACATTTTCTGCTTCTAGAACTGGAAATAAATTTCAGTTATCTATAAGCCACCCAGCCTGTGATCATTTCTTATAGCAGCATGAACTAAGACATAAATTGGCATAAAGAGTAGGGTTCTGGGTTGCAAATACCTAAAATTTTGGAATCTGCTTTGGAAATGGGCAATGGGTAGATGGTAAAAGAGTTTTTAATTGCCTGTGAGAAGAAGGCTTTATTTCTATGAATAAATTAAAAAAATTCTGAAGAGGTCTCAGAAAGTAAAGAGGAGATAAACAGTGAAAGTCTCTATCTTAAAGAATTCCTAGGTAGTCATGAACAGAATGTTGTTGCAGGCCCCTCAGTTGTAGACTTAGAAATGAAGACCATATTGCTGGACAGTGGAGAAAAGGATATCTTTGTTATAAAGTGACAAAGAACTTGACTGATTTATTATATTTGTGTTCTAGGTTCTGTGGGAGATAGAAATTGTAAGCAATAAAATTGGTTATTTTGCTGAAGCAAAATACTGCTTATAGTAATACGCAAGAAGAGAGAAATGATTGGAAGAAAGGGTCATTAAGCAAAAAGAAACCAGGACTAAAAGATTTTGGAAATTGCCTCTCCATACTGAGAAACCACATGAGAAGTATCGAGAAAGCATATATAGGGAAGGGGATGAGTATGAACATGAATTCTTCAAGATGAGGGGCGACGGATCCTGAAGGCAATTTAGAAATGTTCAGGGTCACTACTCCCTCAGGACTGTTGGCTCTATCAGGTGGTAGAGCTCGGTTAGCAGTAGAATTCCATTCTAATGGAACTGGGCATGTGGAGGCTCCACCAAATATGGGGGTGATTTTTCCAGTCTAGTGGATCTGGAGGACACATCCTCTGCCTAGTGGGTTTTGCCTTTTGTTAATACACTTGCTCTTAATTGTCTTTATTCTTTAATTAAAAATAGTTTATTAAGGAGTTAAGTTGCTGTACAACCATAAATGCATATAAAGTGACGATATGATATGCATTTATTCTTAAACCATAGTTTTCCTCACATTGCCCACTCCCCAACCTCTTGATTCTTCTATATTACACCCCTATAAGAGCTATAAAGGTGTATTTATATGTAAATCTTCCAGAATTAAATTATTGCATAAGTATCATTTGACTTCTCAGGGGGGTAAAGAGTATGTTACATTGTTGATTGTCTCCCCAGATCCCTCCCTATCCTCCCTACCTCTCCTTTTCCTCCTCTCATTGCCTCTCCCTTCCTCCTTCCCCCACCTACACGTCTATGATTCCCCTAGATTATATGTCGCTATTCCTTTGGTGGGTCTAATATATGAGTTTGACTACCTTTCCCCCAAGCCTGGGGTTAGCTCTACTTTTTTGAAGGCAAATGTCCCATCCTATGTCTGACCTACATTTTGTATTTTGAAATGAAGTAACTTGTTGGTTTTAGAGGTTTGCAGCTAGAGAGGAATTGTGCCTTGGCATAAATTATACCTCAAGTCTCATTCATATCTGATTTAGATGATCTTTAGATGATATTTCAGACTTTGGAGTTGATGCTGGGCTGCATTAAGAATTATGGGGTTGTTGGGATGGGATGACTATATTTTATGTATTGAGAAGGACATGGATTTCAGGGGTCAGAGGTAAAATGATTTGAGTCTCTAGAACTATGAGAAATAAAATTTTAGTCTCCAGAACTTCAGGAAATAAATTTATTTTGTTTATAAATCAAGTCTAAGGAAGTTTGTTATAGGATCTGAATTGACATTTCTGGAAAGCTGTATGCATACAATTGTAGATTCATTATAGTTGAAGGGTTTAAGTTAAACAGGCAAGCAAAGAGGCACAGAGGTCTGGGAAGGGTCCAAATATGAAGCTCCCATCAACTCCAAAACTGGCCGTCCTCCAGTGTCAACCAGTGGCACAAACAGAATTGTTGGCCCAGGAAATCTGCCTGACCCTGTGTTGTTGAGAGTTTTTATCAGGGGGTGATCGCATACTGCCTACTTAGCTGATGTTTGTTTGCCATATTTTTTGGAGCTTCAGCGTAATTCCTTTTGTCTTCAGTTCTCTGGAGTTGGGAAACGACATGGTATGTCCCAGAGCCCTCATAAATCACATTGCTAGACTGTCCAGTGGCCACAGCTTTCTGACAAAGACCTCTTATTCAGAAGGACATACCAGGGGCTTAGAGATCACCCTCCAGCAGCTGATGGCAAAGGCCAGATATGTCTGTAAGTAAACTTAATTTTTCATCACACACAGTCATGTACATCATCTCTGCCAGGAATACAAATTAACACCCATGCCACCGGAGCTGCAATGGAAGATTTACATGGGAATAAATATTTATATAATGACATCACCTCGAGTACCAAAAAACAGTTCTTTTAGGAAGGAATAAGAACAGATAACGGATAAGTAATCAACTATATGCCGTTGTCGGTGAGCACAATGTGGAAGCGTGAAACTGTTTCCATTCTGTGGACAGGCTCCTCTCCAGGCCATCCTTGTCCCAAACTGTTTTGTGTATGATGCAGTGTTTTCTCCCATATAGTCTAAAGGAACTTTATTCATGTTTAAATATTTATTTGTAAATACTTTGAATGTTTTATTGGTGCATTATAGCTATGCATGATAGTGGGGTTCATTTTGACATATTCAGAGATGCATACAATACTTTACTCCATTTGGATCCCCAATAATTCCTCTTTCCCTATCATCCTCTATTCCCCTGGTTCCTTTCTATTCTACTAGACTTTCTTCCATTTATTTATTGCTTTTTAATTGGTGCATTATGGTTGCACATGGAAATGGGATTCATTGTGGTATATCCACAAACACACAGTCATTTATTCAATTTCATTCCATTGTTCCAACCTTTTCCCATTGCTTCTTCCTCCCCTTCCACTTCTGTTCTGTACTCTACTGTTTCCCTTTCTATTTTCATGAGGTTACCTCCCCCACTTTTAAAACTCCTATTGTCTCTCTAGTTTCTTCACATGAATGAAAGAAAACATTTGACCCCTGACTTTCTAGTCCGGCTTATTTCACCTAGCAAAAAGTTCACTAGTTCCTCCTATTAACCAGCAAATAACATAATTCCATTCTTCTTTAGGACTGAGTAAAACTCCATTCTGTATGAATACCACATTTCATTCATCCATTTGTCTGTTGTCAGGCGCCTGGAATGGTTACAGAACTTGCCTGCAATAATTATGCTGCTATAAACATTGGTATACATTACTATAGTATGCTGATTTTAGTTCTTTTGGATAAATACCAAGGATAATGATAGCTGGGCCATCTGGTGGTTCCAAACAGACATGAAGACCAATGGAATGGAAGAGAAGACACAGAGACAAACCCACATAGATATAGTCATTTGATCTTTGACAAGGGTGCCAAAAACATACATGGGGGAAAAGACTGCCTTTTCAACAAATGGTGCTGGGTAAACTGGATGTCTATATGGAGAAGAGTGAAACTACATCCCTATCTCTCATCCTGCACAAAAATTAATCAAAGTTGATCAAAGACCAGAAATATTGCAGTTGCTATAAAAAATGCAACATATTGGCACAGGCACCGAATACCTTAATAAGACTCTTAAATTTCAAGAAATAAAATCAAGAGTCAATAATTGGGACAGCATTAAATTAAAAAGCATCTGCATAGCAGAGGAAACAAGAGCATGAAGTGAGAGCTTACAGAATGACAGTAAATCTTTGCTATTTTTCTGACAAGGGATTAATATCCAGAAAGTATAAAAAACTCAAAAAACACTAAAAAAAACTCAACGAATAAGTGGGTAAATAGTCGCAACAGATAATTCTCAAAAAGAGACACACAAATGGCCAAGAAATATATGAAAAGATGTTCAACATCTTTAGTAATCATGGAAATGCAAATCAAAACTCTACTGAGATTTCATTTACCTCACACCAGCTAGAATGGGAATCATGAAGAAGACAAGTAACAATAATTGCTGATGAGGATGTAGGGAAAAAGGTACGTTCATACATTGCTAGTGGATTGCAAATGAATTTAACCACTTTAGAAATCAGTGTGGAGATTCCCGAAGACTAGATAAACTTGTTTTTTGAAAAAATCTCAGCCGTCTTATTTAATTCATTGGTTTCAAATTTTGATTGAAGAATTGAACTATTATCATACAGGTTTAGATACAACTCCTGGACCTCATAAGTATTTATAAAACATGGGCTGCTACAAACTATAGTCAGCTGTACTGTGCTGTAGCTAATCTTTCCCATTTCAGTGTACACAGTCAAGTTTTCTATGTATATTTTTTTCATTCATTTAACAACTATTTAATGAGTACCTAATATGTTTCTGGCAATTATAGATGTTGGAGATACAATAATGAGCAAAATGCAAATTATTCTGCCCTAACTAAGATTAAATTTAAGTGTTCCTCATACATACCTCTATGGTAGGATGAATCGTATCCTGAACAGTTTGCCAGCTAAGAACCAATCCATTCTAGAAGGGACCTGTTGGGGTAGGATACAGAAGTGACCACAGATCCTTTCCTTCTTTGCATGTACATCACTGCAGTGTGATGTTGCAGTTAGGTCTCTCAGTGTCTTGAATGGGTTGACCTTGAGATATCAGCAAACATGGTTAGGGCACTTACTGCAGGATACTTCTGACACTAGGTATTAGTAATTGATGCTCAATTTACAAGTAGTTTCCCCCTACTGATTGTGTAGTTTCTTATGCTTTTTTATTTTACAGGCAGTAGATAAGAGGGTTTAATATGAGAATCATAATGCTTCAAAATATAGACGCAGTTTTTTCTTGCTTTTGGGGTGTGGTAGATCCAGGCTGAAAGATCATGGAAGAGAGGGCCCCACTGAAAATGACTGGCATTAGTCAGGTGGAAGATAGCAGTGAGGAAGAACTTTTTCTTTCTTCATAGCAGAGGACAAGCTCAGGATGGTGGAAAGTATGTGTGCATAAGAGAATGATGATCTATGCAGTGCTGATCAAGTTAACCCCAGTAAAGACTAGCAACCACATTCACTAAAGTTATTTTTACTGAATTTTTATTGGGATGATTACAGATTCATATGCCATTATAAGAAAAAATTCAGAAGGATCTTTTGAAGGATTTTCCATTTCCCCCTGCGATAGGCAGAGTAATGGTTCTCTAAAGGGATCTGCATCCTTGTGCTTGGAACTGAGTATGTTAGGTTACATGGTCAAAGAGGCGCTAAGGTGGCAGATGGAATTAAGGTTGCTTGCTAAACAGCTAAACTGTAGATGGGATGTTATCTTGGATTATCCAGGGGATCTAATGTAATCATAGTGTTCCCTCTGAGTAGAAGTGAGAGGCGTAATAGTGGGAGTCGGAGAGAGATTTGAAGATGCTATGATGGCTATAAGTCAGGAATGCAGGTGATTTTGGCAAGCTTAAGAAGACAGGGAACAGATTCTCCTTTAGAGCATCCAGAAATGAACACAGCCCAGATGACACCATGATATGTTTCTTTTTGTACTTTCATTAGCATGAATTAATCAACATATGAGATTCAGTGTGACATTTGTATACACATGTACAGTAGGAACTGATCAAATCCAGTCATACTCTTTTTTTTCCTTCCACCTTTCCCAGGCTCTAGTAATTACTATCCTACATTCAGGTAGATGTTTTTTCAGCTTCTACATATTACAGAGTACATGTATTTTCTTTCTGTGTCTGATTTGTTTTACTTAATGACCTCCAATGCCATCCATTTTGGTGCCAATATCAGTATTTCATTCTTCTTTACAGCGGAATTACACTCGTTTATCCACTCATCTGTTGAAAGGCAACTATGTTGATTCCAGATTGTCAAGAGCACTGTATAAAACATAGACTTGCAGATACCTTATCTTAAGACTCATTTTGGACTTCTGACTTCCAGGACTATAAGATATGAATTTTGTGTTTTAAGCCTTTTTGTGTGTTGTTTGTTATAGCAGCAATAGGAAACTGATACACTCCCTAAGCGGATATGTTATAAGTCTACAGCATAATATCACAATGAGGACATTGGATCTTATTCAGATTTTCCCTGTTTTACTTTACTCATGTGTGTTTGTATTAAGTTTTCTAGCATTCTGTTGTCTTGTAGTTTCCCACATTCATCTCCACTGTTGGAACACTGAACAGATCCGTGTTTCTCTTTTATAAGCTCCCATACCTTATCCTGTCTTTCCTCTACACCACATGTTTTTTTCAGTCCCCTAATCATATCTCCACTTCTAAAAAGTTTTTTTCTTAAGATATATTTTGTAGGGGTTTGGGATGTAGCTCAGTTGGTAGAGTGCTTGTCTAGCATGCAAAAGACCCTGGGTTCAATCCCCAGAACCAAACACACACACAAAAGATATGTTTTATAAATAAATACATACCGTCCATAACCTTAATTGGTTTTTTCCCCCACTCAGATTAGTTCTCAGGAGATTCGTCCAAATTATTTAGCATATCAGTTGTGCTTCATTCAGGTTTACTATTCAGCTGTGTTTTATGCTGTGTGCTGACCATCGATTGTTTAACCACTGACCAAAGACATTTGGGTTGTTTCTAGTTTTTGTCTACTGTGTAAAGCAGCCATGAACATTCATGCACAGGCTTTTGTATGAACACAAGTCTTCATTTCTGTGGAATAAATGGCCAGATGTGAGGGGCCATTTGGCAGTTGCATTTCTAGTTTTTGTCAAGAATGTGCCAAATTGTTTTTCTGAGTGTCTGTACCACTTTACAGCAACAATGTGTGAGCAATCCCATTTTCCTGCATTTAGTATTTTTACACCTAAATTTTTTGTTATTCTCATAAATATATATTGATATTTCTTTGTGCTTTGAATTTGCATTTTTGTTAATTTATTTCTTAAATAGGCCAGTATATACTTGAATGTGGTATCATAATGTCCAAGTTCATTATTTTTATGCTTTCCACTTATATGTAGCTGTTGTTAGTCATTCTAACTTATCCTGCTTTGATCTTTTAAAGGTAACAGCAAAAATAAACTGTTTCTACTGGTCTTTTAATGTTAAATTTAGGGGGTTCTTAGTTTTTTTTCCCTTTCTTTTCTTTTTCGTAAACGTTTCTGACAAGTACCTCCCGTTTAGCTGTTGCTCTAAGATAGTAGAATTCACATTTAGTTTAACATTTTGATGAATAAGCCCCATTATATTATCCACCCATCCCATTTTAACATCATTGCCCAACTAGAAAAAGAGTCATGTAGTAAATTGTATGGTTAATACTCTGTGTTTTAGACAGCTTGTTCACTGAAAGACCTGACAATAACATTTTTATTTTTTATTCAGAAATTTATTTGTTGAACAATCAAGCAAGCTTCTAATAAAATAATATTATATATATATAAATTCTGAAAATTAGATTTACCCCCAAGAGCACCTCCCCCCAATTACCCACGCTTATTCCTCCCACCAATACATCTCTATAAATGCCTTAGGTTGTCTCCTAAAGTGAAGGGAGTAAAGTAAAAAATCAGTGATTGGGATGCCTTAAAGCTAAAAAGCTTTTGCACTGCCAAGGAAATAATCAAAAGAGTCAAAAGGTTTCCTACAGAACTGGAGAGAATCATGGGCTATGATTCCTCTGACAGGGGGCCTCATATCCAGAATCTACAAAATCCTCAAAAATCTCAACTACAAAAACACCTACAACCCAATCAATAAATGGGCCAAAGAACTAAATAGAAACTTCTCAACAGAGGGCATCGATCAAGCCAATGAATACATGAGAAAGTGCTCTAAATCACTAGTAATCAGAGAAATGCAAATGAAAACTACATTAAGATATCACCTCATACCAGTCAGATTGGCAAAAAATGAAGAAAATAAACAATAATAGATGCTGGAGGGGTTGTGGAGAGATAGGCATGCTAGCACACTGTTGGTGGTACTGCAGACTAGTACAGGCCCTCTGGAAAGCAGTGTGGAGAATCCTCAAAAAACTTGGGATGAGCCTACTGTATGATCCTGCTATTCCTCTCCTGGGTATCTTTCCAGGGGATTTAGAATCAGCTCATTATAGTGACACAGCAATATCTATATTCATAGCAGCTCAATTTACAATTGCTAAATTATGGAAACAACCCAGATGTCCCTCACTGGATGAATGAATCCAAAAACTGTCATACACACACACACACACACACACACACACACACACACCATGGAGTTTTACTCAGCAATAAGAAACAATGATATTTCAGCCTTTGAAGGTAAATGGATGGATGGCTATGGAAGAAATTATGCTGAGTGAAATAAGCATAATCTAGAGAACCAAGGGCAGAATGTCTTCACTCATCTGTGGAGGCTGGAGCTTGACCCTGGCCATTGAGAAAGGAGATCTATTATCACATTTTAAATCCAGATAAGGTGTAATGTCATACAACCTAAGAACATTTTACATTTTTAAAAATTTTATTATTTACTTATTCATTTTTAGTGAGAGAGATAGAAAGAGAGAATAAATTTTTATCTATTTTTTCATGTGGCCTTTGTTTTTCTGACACTTAATTGTGTATGTGGTGCTGAGGTTTGAACACAGGTCCTTCTGCATGCTAGGCAAGTGCTCTAAGCATTGAGCCAATGCTCTAGTCCCTGACAAAAGCAATTTTAAAGATGGAAATGTTTATCTGGGGCTCACAGTTTCAGGTGTCTCAATTCATAGATAACTGGATCCATTGCTTTGGGCCCAAGGAGAGGATGGACATCATGGAGGAAGAGTGTGGTGGAGAAAGCAGAGAGAGAGAGAGAGAGAGAGACTACATTTACCGGGGGCAAAATATGTGCTCCAAAGGCACACCCCTAATGATTTACCTCCTGCAGCCACATCATACCTAACCATGTCACCACCCAGTTAATCCATTCAATTGGATTAATGCACTGATTAGGTGAAGGCTTGCATAACCCAATAATTTCACTGCTAAACTTTTTTGCATTGTCTAACACATGAGCTTTTGGGGGGAACCTTACATCTAAACCATAACACTATGTAATAATTTATTTTGTTTTCAGCATCTTTCCTTATTTTTTTTTTACTACTAAGTCATTTTATCAATGTTTATGTACATCATCAACAGAGCTTTATTTAAAATGCACCATAGTGCTTTGGAGTTGTGAACCCAATGTCTGTGTTCTTAACCACTTTTATGTTATTGTATATCCAGAAAAGCAGAGTCTTGGAATTTATGCTGTTTATGTCCTATGAGTCACTCATATTTATGAGTCTCTATGTTCCTGATAAATTTTAATATCTGTGATTTTTGAGATTGCTATGGAGTATATACCTTATACTCTAATATACTATTTAGAAAATGTGTAAAACTGGTTCATAAATATGTATGTATACATATGCATATAAGTGAGGCAGACTTACATAAGTCCACCCACATGAATTCCTTGTCTTCTGCTAATAATTTGGAAATATAATGACTAACCACACAGTTGAAAATTTAAAAATTTGGATCTTTGAAAGTGTAATCATTAATGAGATTTTTAGAATTGACTTTCATGGGATTAGTGTCTTGGACATGGGAGGTGCTATCCAGACACTGAAGCAAGATTTCTGTGCACTGTTCTGCATTCTTTGCTTGTCTGTTTTCTCCAGATATTGGAAAAAGTGCATGATTAATTATGAAAATACAAGCTTGCTTTATTTTTATTAGTTTCATCTTGGAACCTTCCTTTCTGCAACCGGCACAGGCTGGTTGCTTCCTAAAGTAATATTTTCCAATAGTTCCACATGGGGCACTTCATTTCTAAGGCTTTTGCAGATGGGGCTGGTCCTGAGAAGATCTCAAAGAAGAGGGAATGAAGTGAACTAAAAATGCTGCATTTATTAGTATATCATGGTCAAAGAATCAGTCTTCCCTGCAGAGGTCATTTATAAAATGTTGCTTATAATCCAAGTACAAGAGATTGTCTTCCCATATTATTTCCCATATGAATTTGGATTTAGCTTGTATTTTCTCCTGAATGAGTAGTTGTAGGGCCAAAATACTGGAGTTTGAATGAAAAAAATCAATTTCCTCATCCATAAGTAAGGTTTTTATAACAGGTTCTGCAGGCCATAGGGAGGTAGAAAATTTATGGAAAAATAATTTGTGACTTGTGATAAGTAGGATTTGCATGGGACTTCACAATGCCACACAAGACAGATACTGCTTTTTCTTGTTCTTGGAAATTTCCAGAGTCAGGGTTTAAGTATGGGTCAGAGATGGCCCAGAGAAGGGGGTGACAACTTTCAGGTAGAAGGCCCCATGGAAAAGGCCTTTTTTCTTTTTTATCTCAGAGGACAACCTCAGGATGATGACCAGGACATATTTGAGATAAGACAATCCACGGCGAACACGTGTGGGTTATTACAGCAGTGTGGAGGTTCATTCTGATGTGGGGCTTCCCTGTGGACATGTACATTTCACCTCCAGACATCTTAAGGAATCTGCTGCAAGAGATGCACATTGTCTTCCTGCTGAAATGCCACCTGAATATTGCTAAGGAGTGAGCTAAAACCCTAACTTGTGCTCAGCTTTGTTCATGCCCTGCATAGCTTCTTGACAGAGGGGAGTTAGCTTTGTTTTCTGTTTATCTCTCTCTCTCTCTCTCTCTCTCTCTCTCTCTCACACACACACACACACACACACACGTGTGTGTGTGATTGATCTGAGCCAGAGAGAAGAGCTGGTCCTTCCAAAGATCTGAGCAATATGTGCTTACATAGCTCACCTGCCGAACCATCTGCTAGGTGGAACCCCAGTCCTGCTCCTCAGGGTGGCAGATGCCCCAGCAAACACTTTGTTCTGAGCACCTGAAATCTTGCTATCACAGTGTGGCACTTCATCTCTTATTTTTTTATCTTGTGCTAGGTTAGTGAGGAGTCAGTCTTGAATGATCCCTTTGTTAGAAAGCATAGACAAAATTGCCAAGGAAAGGTATACCGAGCTGGAGTTATGTGTGATATGGAGCACTTCAGAAATTAGGATGGATGATTTTGTAGATGTAAAATTACAATATTGCTTTAGTCATCTTTGCACTACTGTGGCCAAAAGACCTTTCAAGAACAACGTAGAGAAGGAAAAGTTTATTTTAGCTCTTGGTTTGAGAGATCTCAATTTGTAGACAGCTGACTACATAGCTCTGGGCTTGACGTGAGGAAGAACATCATGACAGAAGGGCATGGCAGAGTAAAGCAGCTCAGGACATTGCCAAAGGAAACAGAGAGCTCTGCTCAGCACGGACAAAATGTCAACCTCAAAGGCACTACTGCAGTGACTCCAGACCTTACCTGCCTATAATTACCATCTAGTTCAGCCATTCAAGTGTATCAATACACTGATTAGGTTAAGGTTCTCCTAATCCAATATTTCATCTCTAAACTTTCTTGCATTAACTCCTCTAATCTAAACCGAAATAAATATGTTAGGATTTTGGTTCAATATTTTTAGCCTGTATTCTACCATTCGAAGTAGAATTTGACTGAATTTACTTAAGGGCTTGCCTGTCACTATCATTATTTTGGAATAAATCTGGTGTATGAAAGAGTTTCCCTTGCAAAAATTGACTCTGGCAATCTGATCCTGAGAGTGCAGCTGTTGTAAGTGAATAAACAAAACACACAGACAACATTTCCTCCTCCTGGGGTCTAATCTTGTTCTTGGATTAGAGGGGCATTCTATAGGTTTTCAAATGTGCAAATTCCCATAGACAACCCTGTGACTGAATATATTCCCAAAGCTCTGGGAAGGATTGGGACTTGATACTGATATTTATGCCAAGAGAATGCACCTTGCTTTCTGATAGTGTTGAAGAGAATGCTTTTCCAAATCAGAGCCACTGCAGAGTATCTAAGGCTATTTGTTCTAGTAACAATAGCAAATGTGGCATAGCAGCTTGATAGGAGCTACCATTGGGCTGCATTGGAAGTAGTTCATCATCTGCCATTTGGGTTTTGCAGGTCCTGGACTGGTTAACTAAGTGGAAGTATTCTGGAGAGCACTGCCTCTGTGTATCCTAATTCTCAGAGGTTGGCACCATTATTCCATTCTTTATGAGCCCTGTGGAATTCTTCTGAGATAGTTTTGTGTTTACTATTACCTTAAACCCTTCCGCTGCAGTTGTGGATGTCATTATCTCCTGCCTCTTAGTACCGGTATCCTTGGTGGTAGTCTGACCTTTCTCCTGACTGCACTAATTGGTTATCTATACTAATAGCATCAGTCCATTTTACATTGCATTAACAAAATATCTAAGTCTGCATAATGTATAAAAAAGATGCTTACTTAATTCACAGTTTTGGATGTTGAAAGTCCAAATAACATGGCAACAAGTCTGGCACAGGTCTCCCTGGCTGCATCCCATCATTGCAAATGACATCAAGGTGAGAGCATTTGTGAAAGGGAGAGATCATATGGCAAGACTGAATGTTGGAGAGCAGGGAGAGGCCAGTCTTTCTCTCTTCTAGTAACCTTCTTGTGATAACTAACTGAACTAACTGGGCTCCCGTGAGAATGACATTAATTCATTTGACGGTAGCAATCCCAATGACTATCCAGTTAGATTTACTTCTTAAAGGTCCCACCACCTCCTTACTTTTCCAAATTGGGGAGCAGCTGTCCAACACATAAACCCTTTGGAGAGATACTCAAACCATTTCCAAATCATAGTAATAAGTGTCTAGAATTAATCTAAGAAATGTATGTTTTGTTTTGTGGAGAAACTGTTCATTTATTAATCCATTGCCAGAATGGGCCACTACTCCTCTTGGTTAATGGTCATACTCCTTGTAGTGTCCATAGTTTGCCTGTGCCATTAAATGATCCTGTACATATTTTCTGTCACATGCATAACATGTATACATCCTAACCTCAAAAACAAAAAGAAGACATCAGTAATAGCAAAATATAAACAGCTTCTGGAATTTCCCCCATGGCTTGCTCAAAAGTACCAAGCTTGATTCACATATTTATTCTATAAGCTGTATATTATAAAATTGATAACATCAAGACTCATGTCTCCACTGAGGCAATGGATCTTCTCACTGTGTCCTGTTGCTCTTCATTCTAGTCTTCACATTTAAAATGACAGAAACATTCTTTAAAATTTCATTCTGTGGCTTGATTTACGGTAACCTTATTTGATATTGGTACGGGAAGTTGCTTCTCCCAATACGCTTGGCAAAGCTCTGGCTGTGGTTCCAACTCTTCAACCCAGGAACAGCTGTGCCCACCTGCAGGCTGCTACTTCCAACTCCTGTGAGAGTGCCTTGTCTAGAGTTTTCTCTAGACAAGCTTTCATTTGTCCCTTTATTTACTCTACAAATATTTATTGAGCAATGATAATATGCTAAGATGATGCTGGGTGTTGGGACTTCAGTATTGAGCAAGATGTTTTCATTACCTTTATGTGTTTGTATTGGTGTGGACATTTATTTCTCTGGGTGGTAGGATGAATCACCCTGTCATTATGGAGCCAACAAAGAATGAAATTAACCATTAGAAAGATGTTACAGCATTTCCGGTGTAATTAGGCTTCTCCCTAACTATCCTTATGGAGGGAGTGTCCTCCTCTATGCTTGATATGGGAAAGACAGAGGCTTTACACTAGTTTACTATCAGTATTTCCTTGGAGGCATTTTTCAGTCCCAGGATATGTTCCTACTTTGTTTCTCACATTTTAAGACTGATTTATTGAATGAAATCATATTGGTTTAGGATGTCAACATGTCTTGTTTCCTATTTTCGAAATGTTAAATTGTGGTAGAATGTTTACACTGGACCTATCATGTGCTGAACACTTTTGAAGCTTCTTTTACCTCCTTGTCTCTCAGGCTGTAGATCAAGGGGTTCAACATGGGAATGACAATACCATAAATATGGAGGCCACTTTCATATTCTCCTGGGCATTCTCAGAATGAGGCTGAAAGTACATTTAGCTGAGGGTTCCATAGAAAATGGTGATGGCTGTCAGCTACAAAGCACTGTGGAGAAAGTTTTCTTCCTCCCCACAGTAGAAGACATCTTCATGATGGTGGCCCTGATGTATGTGTAGGAAAAGACACAGTGAACGTCCAGTTAAATCCCATAAAGATAAGTAGCACAATGTTCATGTAAATGTTGGAGCATGAAAGGGTGAGAATTGAGGGGACATCATAGTAAAAGTGATTGATCTTTTTGGACTTAAAGGACAGTGAAAATAAAACCTGTGTGCACAGAGGCATTTATTGATCCCATGAGGTATGAACTAGCTACCATCTGGATGCAGACTATTCAAGACATAATTATGGGATAGCAAAGGGCTTACAGATGGCTATGGAACAGTCAAGTGTCATGGCTTCCGGGAGATAATTGTCACTGATCATAAACTTTGTGAGAATCAGTTGCATTACAAATCTCTTAATAATACTGACTTGTTTTCTGCTGTGAAGTTTTGCTGCATCTTGGGAGTGATAACAGTTGTGTAACTGATATCAATAAAAGCTAAATTTTGTAGGAAGAAGTACATGAATGTTTGAAGTATTAGAATCTGTCTTGATGAGTAGGATCATTCCAATATTACCCACCATGTACATCACACAAAGCATGAGAAACACAATGAAGGGGACTCTCTGAAATTCAGGTTGGGCACCAAATCTAAGAATGCAGAATTCAGTCACTCTAGTACCATGTCTTTACGTCATGGCTACCAAAATTCTACAGAGGATCAAGAAAATAACAAAGAAAAAAGGGAAGTCTTTGGTGAAAGATTCACACATTTCACGTCACTTTGACTTGGACTTTTCTGACAAACACAAGAGGATTTACTAATTTCTACATAATTCTTTCAATATTCTTGACATAATCAGTGTATTTTTATGTGGGATTCTAGGAAAAATAGATTAATGTACCTTTTCACTACATTAAGTAGGTGTCTCTATTTGGATAACACAGTAACAAAATATGATTTTTGCCTTCTTAGCAGCCAGCAATTCTCAACTATTTATCATTTTAGTCATATAATTCTGGTTCAAGCTCTTGAAATTAATAGAAATAGAGTGAAAATTTTCTGAGCTATGTTCATGGTCCATACACCTTTTATCTGTTGTTTATTGGTCATTTCAAATGAACAACATAATTTTAGTAGAAGTGTGACTTACACATTGCACAGGAAATCCTCATTTTTTTATTGGTGCATT
>PVKS010009473.1:0-63921 GCA_004027875.1 Aplodontia rufa
CAGTAAGCAGAGAGATCAAGGCATCACATCAGGAAGCATAGAAGGGAGAGAAACTCTATACAGAATATATACCCCAAAGTAATGCCCCCAATGACCCACCTCCTCCAGCCACATCCTACCAGCCTACCCTTGCCAGCTCACTGACTCTGTTAGAGCTTTTAAAATGCAATCATTTCACCTCAGTCTTCCCAAATTGTCACACATGAGATTTTGGGGGACATGTCACATTCAAATCATAATATACCCCCCGGCCCCCAAAAGCTTATCACAACCTAACAATGAAAAATACATTAACCCATTTTCAAGAGTCCTCATAGTTTCAACAGTTCCGAGATTGCCCAAAAGTCCAAATTCAGTCTCATTTGAGACTCAAGGTAAATTCTAAATGTGAACCCGTGTAAAGAATCAAATCAAGTTACATATATCCAATATATAAAGGCACTTATTTCCATTCAGGCAAAAAGGGGCATACAAAGAAGGGATGGGAGTAAAACAAGTCCCAAATTCAGCTGGGCAACAAGTCCTGTGGTTCCATCTCTGGCATCTGGAGCACATGGTATCATGTTGTTCTCCACAACGTGATGTGGAGGTAGGGGGTTTTGCAATGAGACCAGATTCTCTGCTCTGCTGGTGAATGGTCTCTGGGATGGCTTCAGATTCCAGTAGTCAAAATAACCCATTTCTAGTGTTTGCAGCTATTTCCAGTTAAAACTGGGAATTTGGGCTGGCCAGATTTCTGCAGCCAAATTAGTGTTAGCAGCTCCCCAGCTAAGAGCAGGGTTTCCCCTTCCCCTGCCACCGCATCCCTGAGGTGGGTTGCAGCTCTTGGTGTGGAAATTCACCCCAGGAATTCAGTGCCAATCTTCTGGGTTCTTGTCTCGTGAATTTGAAGAATAAAATCCACGGACATCCATGGAAGGAGAAGTAAAAGGAGTAGGATTTATTTAAATGGACAACCACTGAAGGAGGAGTAAAAAGAGTAGGATTTATTTAAGAAAGGAGAACAGAGACTCTGCAAGGCAGAGTGGCACCTGGAAGCAGGACATCACCTAATGTAGGTTAGGCCAGGGATTATATTGGTTTGTTTGTGAGTCTTGACTGAGATGCATGTAAAGCAGGCATTAAGAAAGGCACCAACATCATTGGTTAAACTCTATGTAAAACAAGCATTGAAACTTAAGCACCAAAATCATTGGTTAAAATCTATGCAAAACAGATAGCAACTTTTTCCTAGTTCCCATCTGTGTACACCCCCACTTCTTAGTTTTCCAGCCTCTGGGACAAAGGAGTTGCTCTCACAGGTGAGCCTTGTGGTCATTTGCATATGAAAGCCCTAAGCATACCTGTCAATCACTCTCTACTGGCTAGCTTCTAGGTGTGGTTCTGACTACCTTAACCATTTTACTGTCTCAAAAAGGCTTGTAGCTCCACCCCTATGGCCTTGCTGGTGTCCACGTGGCTTCTCTGATGGCTTGTCTGTGCTCAATTCCTGCAGCTATCCTCAGCAGTGGTTCCAAGGTACTTGCATTTCTTAATTTCAGGGATCTCCACTGGAGCTTTGGCTTCTTCTTCACATCTCCATGCATCATCCTCTCAGGCTGCCCACAGGGACTCCAACCCTGCTGCATTTTGCCTAGCCTCCCAGGCCTTCCTCTGAAACCTCTGTGGAAACTTCCATGTCTCCATAACTCCAGCATCCTGCAATACTGCAGAACCAGCATCACGTAGTTGCTGCCAAGGTCTGCTGCCATCTCCAGCAGTAGCCACGCCTCCAGTGAACACAGCTGCAGCAAAGTATTTTTGTAAATAAAGTTTTATTTGAACACAATCATGCCTATGCTGTCCAAGTCTGTACTTCTTTAACAATAGCCACTTCCTTGGCCCCAGTTTTACTCCCACCTTTCAAGTCCAAATTTTTCAAATCCTTCCACTCTACTTTCTGTTCCTGAATATCATAATAAATTTGGCTAAAAGCTGCCAGCAACATCCCTGCCACCTCCTGAATACTACACTCCTTGGAAATTTCTTCCACCAGATTAAGAAGTACATTGCCTTTAAAACCAGGCTCAGAAATGTAGGCTACAAATACTTCTTATGCAATCAGTTAATTCTGGAGCATTCACAATCTAAACATTTATATTGCTTGTAGAGGTGAAACATAGATGAATCAAGAGACTGGAGTATGGGTAATGTGGGGGTAATTCTGGTTTAAGAACAAATTGTATCATATTGTCACTTTATATACATTTATGATTATATAATAACAACTCCTTAACAAAAAAATTTAAAAAATCATACTCAGATTCACCCATTAAGCTCTGCTTACAGCAAGTTAAATCTTTTCCAGCTTGCACCGCCAAACATCTCAAAATTCCTCCTGTCAATTGCAATATGCTCCAAGAGCTTCCGAACCACATGGTCAGGTTAGTCACAGCAACGACCCCACTTCTGGGTACCAATTTCTGTTTCAGTCAGCTTTCTCATTGCTGTGACCCATGGACCTGGCAAGAATAATTATAAGAGGAAAAGTTTATTCTGAGGGCTCACAGTTTTGGAGGTCTTAGTCCAGAGAAGACCAGTTCCATTCCTTGGGGCTCAAGGTGAGGCTGAACATCATGGCATCAGGCATGGCTCCAGTGAGCAGAGAGCTCAAGGCATCACATCGGGCAGCAGAGCAGAGAGCAAAGCTCCATGCCAGATAAAAAATGTGTACACTCCAAAGGCACATCCCCAATGACTCACCTCCTCCAGTCATACCCTATCAGACTACAGTGGCCAGTTAATTCCTATAAGGGGATTAACTCACTGATTGGGTCAAGGCTTTTCTAAGCTAATCATTTCACCTCAGTCTTCCTGAATTGTCACACATGAGCTTTTGGGGGACATCACACATTCAAACCATAACAGTAGGTATGATGGATTAAGGCTAAAACTCTGACAATGCATTAATATAGTAACGGGTTGTAGGGATACTAGCATATGAACACTGGAAATGATAAAAATGGAAAATTCAATACCTTCATTTCCTTTTGATCTTTCCTAAAATCCTTTGAAATAGTAGAATTTTAAAGGCATGATTTCAGTCATTCATATGGACATTATTGCTATGAAATAATCACTACTTTTTGGCAACGTATATTTATTTCTCAATCAAGCACATGCTGGTCAGCAGGACCTAAGCCCACCTGAGGTGATCTGGGGCTTCAATCTGGGGCTGGGTCTCCTCCACTTCTCTCTCAATCCCTTGGATCAGCAGTTCCCTGGGTTAAGTGATCCTCAGATAAAAACAGGCACCCAAGTCAATGAGCACATTCAGGTTTTCAGCTCAGCAACATCCACTGGCATTTCATTGGCTAAAGTAGGTCATGTGACCAAGCCTAAGAGCAATGTTACCCACTATGAGGCAGTGGGTGCTATATCTGTTAATCAGTAATTCAAGTGATCACAATTCCTTAAGGACAAATGAGAAACATAGGAACACAATACTTTTTGAAATCCTTAGACTTCTATTTTCCATTCAATTCCTAGAACACACAGAACTGAAATTCTCCAGGCAGAGAATTAGAAGCCATCTCCTTGTGAAATCTGATCAACTCAAGAGAAAAATAATGTAAAGTTATTTGGAAGAACAATTACTGAAATGGCTTATCTGGGACACTCTACAGGGAAGCTCTGAATACATCAAGGTCACCTGTACACTCTGAATTTCCAGTCATCTTTTTAGCTACCATTATCAATTGAAATTATTTAGCATGAAAGATGGACACAAAAACAAATGCAAAGGGAAAAAAACAATTCACAGGAAATAAAAACTATGTAGCAATAGGGCTGTAAACTTATATCATCAATATCCTGTGATTGATAAGAAAATGTAACGTACATATATATAGTTTTGGTCTCTTAAAAAGTATACTCACAGACCAATAGAACTATTGGAGACTAAAATAACAGAATGAAGACAAATTAAAGCATATTTCTAGAAGTACAGCAACAAAAGGAACTAAAGGAGGGGAGGGCGAGTTCCTTAATGAGAGAAGGAAGTTCCCTAATCACATTATGCTCCGCCTTCTATAAACTATGTTGGTTCACTACTTACTGGTGATGTCAGCTCCATCACTACTAAGACCTCATTAGTCCATGCCTGTGTTACTATCTTCTTTTAATATGTTGTACTAATTTGTTTATTCATAACATTGCTATGACTTTGTAGTATTTCCTAATTTGCAATATAACTGTCCCTTATTGATTTACTTTTTAAATTTTGCCTTACCAATTCTTAGTACTTTATTTTTGAATGTAAATTTCAGAATCAATTGGAAAAGTACATAAAATCAATCTTTTAATCATTTTAAATTTAATGTCATTAAATTATGAAATAATCAGTGGGACATTATTGCCTTTATGACTGTTCTTCTCTTGAATATCGTATGCCTACTTATTAATTTTAAAGCAGCATGGATTAGAATTTTTAAATGTTTGACATGCACATTTTGTGAATTATTTGTTATATGTATTCCCACATGAGTCTCCACTTACAATTGTGCATGGTATCTTGTATTCTACTATTTTTTATCTTTGGAGATTAAAATTTCAGCTTGATATTTTGTCCAGTAACATCATTGACTTTCCATTTCTTCTAAGACTTTTCCTATTGATAAATATTTGCCATATATTACCAAAAATAATAACTGTCTTAACTCTTTTCTTTTTATTTTACCTCTTTCTTATTTTTCATCATGTTGAACAATACACCAGAATGCTGTTGCACATACATGATGATAGAAAAATACATGATTTTTTTTAAAAACAGAGAGACAGTGAGAGAGTGAGAGGGAGAATCCATTTTATTTAGTTTTTCACGTGGCTTTTGTTGCTCAGACACTTTATTGTGTATGCGGTGCTGGGGTTCGAACCTATGTACTCTCACATGCCAGGCAAGTGCCATAACCACTGATCCACTGCTCCAGCCTGAAAAATCCATGTTTTGTTCTTTTATTTACATCACAATTATTTTTATAATAATGATACAATCCCACTATTTTTATTCTTAAATAAAAATAATCTAAAATTTCTTTCCACATAATGTTTTCTATATTTAATGATAGGATAGAATCATAGTAATGAATAGAATGCATTTTTTCAAAGAATAAACTAGTGTAATATTTTAGGAGAAGATAACATCATATTCATAAATTCATGAGGATTTAGTAATAATGGAGGTGGTGTTACAAATTGTCAAGGAATATATTCTAGAGAAGGCAGTACAGAATACTAATAAAGCAAGAAGAAAAAGTAAAAGTACATACCTGTCACATACCATGTACACATTAATGTACACATTAAACTTTAGTGATCAACACTTAATTGAAGATGACAAGTTTAATTTACACATACATGTACACACATACACATATACTTAGACACACCCCCACATATAATTATTATATGCTGAGTATAAAGTAGCATTTTAGACTGGCTTTAGTTCGCATGCATTTGATCACTGGTAAGGCAAACCAACACTTGAAATTTTAAAGAGCCCACAAAATCTTTGCTCCTTGGTGGACACATGTCCCATCCTATTCATTTAATCATTGAAGGTTTCTGTGTCAAGTAATGTGGCCAATCTTGGAAGGTGAGAGCAATTCCATGCTAGCAAGAAAATAGGTCCCTCAGGCCTCAAAGAACTGGATTTTGTCTATATTTTAAATGAGCACAAAGGAGGATTTTTCCTCAGCGGCTCCAGAAAGGAACAAAACCTGACCAATATCTTGATTTTAGTTTTATAGCCACTTTTGCAGAAAACCCAAGCATGCCACATCTGCACATCTGCTCTACAGGACCTCGACCTAATAGGGGTTGTTCTAAAAGAATGCATTTGTGTCAATTTATTATTCATCATGAGAAAGTGGATACATGATGCGTTGGTTTTTTTCATGTGTACCTTACTGATTAATCGTTTTGCCCATTTGGGGGAGGTGATTCTTTATCTGGTTGATTTTTTAAAATTGTGTACAATCTATATTTTAATAAGACATAACATGCATATTCTCCAACTTGACACCATCTGTTTTCTTTTCTACTGTGTTCCTCATAGAGTAGAAAGTCTTCATTGTGCATGAATAATACTAATCATGCTACACTAAAATGTGCCCAGTATTATTCTAAATACTTTCCTCTGTTGTCATTTCATATAAACATTTTTTTGTGTTATATGTAATGAAATCTACATTGGTCCATTCTTTAAATGAATGCTTTTGGGTCTTGTTTAAGAAATCCTCTCTGTCTGTATTAGTCAGCTTTTGCTTTAGTAATAAAAATCTCAAAGGTCCAATTGCTTCAATCGCTTACGGTTTATTTCTTATTCATTTTATAAGTTGGCTACTGCTCAGTTTGTTGCTTCTGCTTCCCTGGGGGATCCAGGCCTATCTGGGATGAGCTTTTTTTTTGTTTTTTAATTGAGAAATAATGGAAAAGAGTAACCTAAGCATTGCAGAAATATCTTCACAACATCTGTTGGTATGTGCCCCAAGGTCCTTCCTCAGTCATACTTTATCACCAGCAAGTCACAGTGTCAGTCCTGACGGCACTAGGGTGTGGAAAGCCTGACCACCCTGCAATTTTACATCCTCCCAAAGTTGCAGAATGATTTATGTATGAATTCTTAAACAACTTTTTTTCTTAACAGACTGCAACAATATTTATGTAGTACACACACACTAAAAAAAAAAAACATAAGAACATGGGTGCATATTAGGCAAATATATTTGTAAAGTCATTATTTTTCAACAACCAGACCAGAGGAAACCACAAACACTTTCACTGTCCCTGAAGGATGGTCCACCTCTGCCCTATACCCAGTTTAGCTTGCTGACATTTTCAATAAAGAATGTTATGGAATATACAGAAATTGGTATGTTATAATGTCAAATGAGATTACCACCCTGCTAAGATTTTCTTGACCAATAAAATATATTTGACCCTTCAAATAAGATCATTGCATTCCTTCATGGTTTTTTTTATTACTATTGAATGAGAAAGAACAGTTAATCCTGAAATATTCAGACCTCTTTGTTCCAATAAAGAAGTCATTTATCTTTCTCAAGACATTCTTAATATAATAATTATTTTCTTAGAGGTGATGTACATGTGGTAGGATAATTGCATGTTCTTTTAAATCTGCCACCCTAGGCAAAGAGCTAATTTGAAGGGTACTGAGGGAGGGCTTATGAGGAACACAGGGAACTAACACTATGTTCTGAGGAAGTGGTCTTCAAGTTTTCCCGTGAAATGTATCTTTCTTTGATTCACTTAGAGTGGCAACAACAACAACAAAAAGCAAGGCAATTCAATTATCTTATAACAGTGAATCTATTTGGAGACCAGTTTAAGGGTGTAGTCTTTTTCCTGTAGGCTGTTAATGTTTTATTCATGAATTTGGAAGAGTATACAGCTTTGCACATTAAAAGGAAAATCTTAGAACAAGAAAAAATGTCCTACTACCACAGAATATTGTGTTCTGAGTTGTGTAATCTTAGACAATTTATCTTTTGGACATAAATTTTCACATCTTTAGAAAAGCATTAGAATAGATATTTTATCTTTAAATATTAAATGCATTTCAAATATTTGTTGTTTTCTTCCAATTCTGCCTGTCTTGGAATCTGAACAAGAACATAAGCCAACTCAAGAACTCTGGAGCTTTCCCCTTGCTTGCTTGCCAGACAAGTCATCAGATCTTACTCAATCCTCTTCACTTAAAGAATACACAGAGTAATCTATACACCTAGTAGGCACTTCTGTGAGTATCAAATTAGACAATGCCCACACACTCATACGACGTGCCATTAATAGAAATCATGTTAATTTTTCATGGAAACAGAAAATTTAATTAACCTCTTCTAGATAAATATATTCAAATTCAGTGATAGCTTTTCTCTAATCATCACAGAACTACCTCAGTCAAATTCTAAATTTTAACTTCAATCCATTTAAGATTTTCTCCCTCTAACTTATATCCGTAGTAATACCTTGTGTTCTCTCTTCCTTTGCCCAAACTCTCTGACCCATTCTGACAGTTCTCTGAGCATTGGTGTCTATCCAATGTCACCTACTGAAATGGTCCATCTGCACTTATCCTCTGAAAAGGCATGTCTGTGGGTCTGTTAGTGGACTGGGATCATCCAAGGATTTATTCTTATTAGTCTTCACTGTGTATGAGAAAATTGCACTTTTCTACCTCTGCAAACAGTAAGTATAATTTACTCTCACACATCAAGCTACATATATAATTCAAAATCAAAAGAAAATCATCTCATTTGATGAAAATTACTCGATTTGTTCTTGACAGAACCAAGATTGAGATTCAGACATCCTGACTAGAGGACCCAGCCACTATGTTGTGACTGCTCCGAGAATATCTCACTTCTATTAGTTCTTGACTTAGCAAACACATCTATAACAGTACCAAAATCACAGTATTGATATTGCAGGCTTTGAAGGTAAATGGATGGCAACAGAAGAAATTGTGCTGAGCAAAGTTAGCCAAACCCAGAAAGTCAAAGTTCGAATGTTTTCACTCATTTGTGGAGGATGGAGCTAAAACCCAGACCTGTGCGAAAGGTGGTCAATCCCATGCATTAGACCCAACAAAGGCATAGTACCACATAATCTAGGGCAATCATAGATATGTACTGGGAAAGAGAGGGGAGAGAGGAGGTTGTAGAGGGGAGAGGTAGAGAGAATAGGGAGGAATCCAGGGGGTAATTCTGATATCATATTGCATATCATTATAACTTTATATGCATTTTTCTTATGGAATAACTAAATTTCTTAATAAAAAAATTTTAAAACAGATTCCATCAAGATACCCACAGTGAACACTTATCTCAGAACCTAAGTTTGCTTACTTCAAATTTATTCAAATAAGTTTTGTTACCAGGGGATGGTAAAAATCATGTTATTTGAAGACAACAAATCAAAAGTGAGAGTCACAGTAAAATTCCTTATATGTCATAGTATTTCTTTGATAACATCTCTACATTACCATTGTTAGCAGGAATGATAGTATGGAGTGTTCTCTTATCCTCTGCCAATTGTTAGATAACTCCTTTAGATTTCTTTTCTGCTTGTCTTTTTGTTTGTTATAAATCATGTTTTGTTTCAGACTACTCAGAACACATATTTGGAGTCATTTACTTTTTTGTTGTTTGTTTTGGTCAGTGCATGTACTGTACATGCCTTTCTCCTGTTCTTTCTTGATATCACTACCTGATTTTCTATTTTTATTTCTCTATTCCATCCCTTTCAACTCTCAAATGCTGTGAGAATAAGAGCATCATTTGCATGAAACTTCTTTACAGTTTTGAAGTCCAATTTATTGATTTCTTTTCCTTGTGCTTTTTATATAATATATTAAAAATGTTCATATTACATATTGAAATTTCTGTGGTCATGAAATTTTATTTTTCTAAGAGTTTTACAGTTTTAAATCTTATATTTTTGTGTTTGGTATATTTCTAATAACTATATGTGGTGTAGGGAGAGTATATTTATGGTGAATTGATTTTCAACAAATTTAGTATGCCAAATGAATAGGAGAAGAATAATATTTTCAGCAAAAATGGTGCTTGGACTTTTAAATTATGGTAGTAAATTTTGAAATTAGGAATTGGAATTTTCCCAAAAAATGCCATCACAAGTTTTGGTGGAGTTGAATCTATAAATCAAATTAGGTTATATTTCCATCTAAAAATATTAAATCTGCATATATACAAACATAGAGGTCTGTTCACTTCATGTATATCTTTAATTTTCTTCAGTTTTTAAGTTTTTTTGTACAAATATGTGTTATTTTGTTTTTAATTCCAAACATTAAGTACAAGCTCATGGCAAATTAAATTTTGATAACTCTGAAACCCAACTTATATTTCTAAGTGGAAAACAGAAATAGTATTAATACTATTTTACTTTCTTGCCATCAGCCTGTACCAATGATTATATTTTTTTCCAAATCATGGACAATAGCCTCTTGAATTTTCTGTCTTTAATAAGAGTATCACTCCAAACACTCCACATAACGCTTGTCCAATGTCAATATCCTCTTTCAATATATGCAAGACTGGCTCATTCCTCATATTACCTGTTACTGTTCTTGCTAGAAGAACAACAATAAAATAATGTTAGTTTATACTTGTGTCTTTTTGTTTCTTTGGAAATTTCTCTTTCCTCTTTTGGCAAATCCAGGCATGCATACATATAGTGTGAGTATTGCCATTCAGCTTGTCTGTGGGGGTTCCATCCTGAGAGACCCACTGAACGCCTAAAACCACAGAGGGCAGGGAACTTTAGCTATACTGTTTTCTTCAATACATACGTACTCAAATATAATACCTTTTCTATCATAGCTAATGACTTAACAGACCTTATGGCTATAATTTGTACAGTTTGAGGTATAACAACAAAATTAGATCGCATTTCTTTACTATTTTTCAAAATTTCAAGGAGTGATTTGTTTTTTAACATCAGATCTCAGCAACCTCAGCATACTTTTCTTTTCCCTTAAATTGAGAGCTTTCACCTTTTCACTTGCAGAAAGTACTTTATGACTTCTCTTTGGCATATCCAGATTGCTAATATCATTACTTTTGTGCTTTGGGGCCATTACTAAGTAAAATAGGGTTTCTTGAACACAAGCACTGTGATATTATATTGGCCACACTGATAATTATGGTGGCTACAAGGTAACAAGTAGGTAGTGTATACAGGTGGACACACTGAACTAAGGAATGAGTCACATCTTTGATGGAACAGAGGAGAGCAGTTTGAGATTTTCATCATGTTACTCAAAATAGCACACTTTGAAACACAGGAAATATATTTTCTAGAATTCTCTGATATTTTTGAATTGAAGTGCATTACAGATAACTAAAAAAATTGCAACCATGGGTAAGGGAAGTCTACAGAGCTTTAGTCCTGGTTTCCAGGTGTTTATAATGAAAATATTTCGTGTTTTTCATTCTTTCAGTCTACCATATTGAAAATCTAGAGGTGTCTTTAATGCACATCTTATTATGTCTATTTGAAAATCTTCCATAATAATAAACCATTATTTCTCTATAAACAGTGTGATATCAGATATAAGCGGAAAAGTGAGTTTTTTTTCCCCTTAAACATTCTCAAACCAATTTTTAGAAATGTATTCTTGGCATAGTATCCAAGGGATAGTTCATATACTCTCAGATGAAATTTAACACCTCACACATTCCCTGCCAGCCTTATTCAAGTGTGTCTCAAATCTTTAGGAATCCACTTATATATAGGAGAATCTTCTTTGATTAGATAAAATTTTGGAAAGCTGAACTAATCATTATGAATTCAAAGAGATGATCATGTTGAATAGAGAAAGGTAAAAATCTGTAAATACAAATAACCTAGATCACACTGCAAACAAAGTGAACAGCAATGGGAATTCAGACTAATTGCTAGAAAATGAAAAAAAAGTCATGCATTTTTTTTCTTTATCTCTATTACATGTTAAAAAAAATAAGTTTCAGACTGAAACTAAAAATTCTGCTGGTGAAAGACAACAAGAAGCCGTAAGAAGGATTTGACCTCCTGTGTTTCCTCCTAGGTTTCAAAGCGTGTGCTATGCTTTACTACATTTTCTCTGTAGACCAACCATTACAGATGAGTTTTAAAGTCCTTCCCTCATTCTATGCACCTTGTGGGAGTTTAAACAGCATGTAGAGAGAGAAAAACAATCTTTAGTTTTTCAAACACCACATCAGGCAAATAAATAAACAAACAAATAAATAAATGCTCATTCCTTGTGATATGCTAAGAGCATTGCATACATAGTCATACTCATTTCTCACAACAACTCTCACAGGTAAATAAACTTGTTTCACCTTATTGTGTAAGAGGTACTGAGAGGACCTAAATAACAACTCACAATCAAAGTCAGTGAGAGAAAGAAGTTGACAACTACTACATGGTTGGGGAATGATGAAACACACCAGAATTCAAACCACTGACTTATCGTGCTTTCTTTTGAAATCAAGAGAAGAAATATTATCCTCCAAATTACACATTGAGCATGTAAAATGCCGGTCCTCCAGACTCCTTAGCTCTTTCCATAACTCTTGTCATGAAGTGTTATGATAGTTAAAACCGTTGACCTATATTGGTCTTGAAATTAGTGAGTATGCTAACACTTCACATTCTATAGGAATTCCCCAAAATAAGCACATCCCTTAACTAAAACGTTTTTACAAATGAATCTACAGATGCACACTTAATAGAGTTTAAATCAATTGTCTCCAATAAATATTTGGTACCTATTTATCATAATATAGGGAACGTTTATGAAGAATGGAGCTGTAATTTGGTGGATAGATCACATAGAGAGTTGAAATTGAAAATCTTTTACTATAAATGTTGCATAACGAATATTCAGGATTTGTGGGCCAGATGGTCTGTCACAACTACTTAATTCTGATATGGCTGAAAAATAACCTTGGACAACATGGGCATGATTGTGTTCCAATAAAACTTTATTTATAAAAATAGTTTGCTAACAACTTATTAGGAGTAAATGAAAAACAACTGCTTCATATTCTGGTTCCATCAAATGAACGTTCTCATCTATAAAAATGATTTTTGTGAGCATGAGAAGCTTGTCCTTGTAGTGTTTAATTGTTATCCATTTAATGTATGTTTGTGCATGGGCATCCACTTTTGCAAGGATTCATACATGCCTACTCAGATCCATCACTGAGTATATTACATATCCACTGCCTATAATTTTAAGTAAAATTGTAAGTCTATACTAATCAAAGAAGTAAGATCAAGACTGGTGAACTATCTTTCCCCATTCCTTCAGGGATGATTGTCATTATTTATCTGTCTTTTATATAACATATGCTTTAATGCATCCTACCTCAGTTTTTTTTTTACCTTGCTTCTAATATTAACGGTCACTATTAGCTCTATCTTCCTCTCTCTCTCTCTCCCCCCTCCCTCATTCTCAACCTTTATCAAGAAGCAGAGACCTGATCTAAATTCTATGAAGCTAAATGCATGCAGTTCTATTTTATATCATTTGTTCCTACTACTCTTTGCTTCCTCCTCCTCCTTCTCCTCCTCCTCTTCCTCCTCCTCCTCCTCCCCCTCTTCCTCCTCCTCTTCCTATCCTATTTTCTTCATGTGTTTCTCTTTCCCCACCTACCTCATTAGTAGTTTGACCCTTAGGCTCTGTCTCACCACAATCAATATATTTTAACACATTAGATGCCAATAGATGCCAGGCACTGTGAGAGTTTTGGATGCATGATTTAAGTACCACAGCATTATAAAAATTTTTATATTACTGCTCCTGATTTACAAATTGGAAACACAAGACTAAAGAGATAATTTGCTTACAAGCGTCTAGCAAGCAAGCAGCAGAAACCAGATTCTAACTCATTCTGTTTGACTCCAATGTCAGAGCTCCAAAGTCTGCTGGCTCCTATTAGAATATGAGCAAAACCAAACACTATCTCCATAACTGTTCTCATCCCCCTGACGTCCACAGGGCTCTTTCTCCTCTTATAGTCCTTCTTTTAATTTCCAGGCATCATTGTCCTGCCAGTTTCCCAAGTCAGTAATGTCATCATGATCCTATAAGCTCATTTATTTCTCATCCTATCTGTGCAATCACTCAGAAAAATATTTTATTTTTCTTTTTGGCATCCTTTCTGTTTCACTCCATCTCTTCTGCAGTGCTCCTAGCTCCATCACCTGTGACCTCCCAGGTGGACCTGTACAATCTGTGTAAAAGCTCTGCCTGGGTGCTCGACTTTCCTTTGCATCTTTTTCCAACACAGAATCCAGCAGCTTCAGGACTCTCTAATAACATAGACACTAATCTCAGTTAATTTCTAGGAATCATTACTGGGCTTCCACCACTAAAAATGTATTTTTCAAATTTACCTTTGTTAAAGACCAGTTGGTTCTTTTTGTTCTTTTAAAGGAATTCTCAGACCAGAATGAGGCCCTAGTCTGCCTGACTACTGTATATATCTCAGGTCATGACAGCATGCACATTTGAGTTCTACAACACCAATGAGATGGCCGTAGAGGAAATACACAGGAAAATAGCCTTTTTCTTTCCATCAATCCTGGTGTATTGCTCTATGTATCATATTGCATTTTAATGCATCACTTATGAAATTGTTTCCAGTTAAAGTTTTGTATACTGAAAAGTGTAAAACAATAACAAATGCCTTGCCCCAATTATTGACATCATTTTCTTTGGTTTATTCAGATTTTGCAAATAGTAGATTTAGTGTTTTGTATTACATTCAAATTGAAAATTATCTTTGAGGAAATTTCATACATATTAGATTTACAAAAGTAAACAAGGCATACAAAAAACTTAAAAATTTTAAAATACAGCTTCTGAGGTCTTAGTAAATTTAGTAAAACAAACCCCAATTCCTACCATTAGCTAGGAAGTTCTCTTTATCAACTTTTTAAACTTACTCCATTTATTTATTTATTCTGTCATTCATTTATCAGTTAATTCACCTGTGTCTGGTACATGGAGGTGTTACAGATGAATACTCAATTGCATCATAAGATAGGAAAGTGAAATGTACTCACAATGCAGTGGATATTTTGTCTTAAAGAGCAACCAGAAAAGAAGATGTGCAAGAAAAGGTGTAGAAACAAGACAAAAAGGTAGCTGGACATCATCTCTGAAGGTAGGATTCTGAAGACAAATGACTGAGGATGAGGAAGAACATTCCAGTCACAGAACATCAGGGATTTGTCAAAAATCCAGCCTGGGCTGTCTTGAAAAAAAAAATAGGAGAGGAAGTTGAATTGTCAGGGAGACATGATAATAAAGGCCTTATGGAAATAGGATAAGAAGTTTGGATTTAATCAGAAATGTAAATATCAACTGCTAACATTAATTTATGTGCTAGACATTGTGTTGTAATTTCATCATTTCTAAATGCCATGCCTACTCTACAGATGATCCAATTTTACAGAAAAAAATACTGTAGGTTCTGGAAGGTGACTCACTCAAATCACACCTTTTCACTGAAGCCAAGCAAGGATTCAAATCTCACACTAATTCTTGTTTCAGTCACTGTCTCAGTTCATTCAGAACATAATAAAATACCACATGCTGTGTAATTTATTAATAGCCTAAATTTATTTCCCAAGTTCTAGAAGCTGAGAAGTCCATGTTCATGGCACTAGCATATTGATGACTAGTGAGAGTCCACATTATGTTCATAGCAATAATGACAAATGATAACAGTAAACAAAAGTACTTCTTTGTTCACATGTCACATTGTAACTTGAAACAAATTACATATACTTTGGATAGTTGCATAAGACATTTACAAATATTTTGCTAGCAGATTGAAATTTTGGTGCTTTCTTTTCTGCAATTCATAATTATTTAATATTAAACTAATTTTCACAATCTCGTATGTGATATTCACTTGACTCCTTTTTAAATGTGGAGAATGATGTTCTTTCTTCTTTGAAATTGGTCATTGAACCTATGTATTTTATGATGTTCCATAACTGGTGCTTGTTTTAAAGGAAAAGAACATGTAAATAGTAAAGGAAGGGAATCAAGAATATTAAAGCCACTAAGATTCACATTTGTATCAACAGCCATCTTCAGGAAGTGAGATATCCTCCTCTTCTTTATGCTTAACAGGGTCTTATCTGGTTTCATCAGAGGAATTCTACAAGTAAGAAATATAATCATGAAAATGATAAACGAAACTGAAACTGTTTCCTAAGTTACAGAACTTTTAGAGTTTGTATATAACTGAGGAAGCATAACCAGGCCAGATAACTTTTTTAAAGCATAGATAAAAGATATTATCTGCACTAAAATACAGAAGCAACAATAGACAAAAATCATCCTATTCTTTGTCAGAAGTATAAAATTGAAAATTAATGATAAACAACTTTTTACAGAAAATAAATTTAGTAATTGTGTTTTATATAAAAGTATATGTAAACCTGACTCACACAGAGAATTTTATAAATCCACCAATATACTCCTATATATATAACAATAATAAATTTGATTTAAACAATTTGAGATTGAAAGCTACTGGGGTTATTCCATTATTTTTTTTGCCAGTTAGCAATCTGACAGCATCAGAAGGAAAGCCTTAGTGCTGAATGGTTGCAGTTTGCAAGTTCCTAGTAGAACTCAGCCTGAGCGTAAACAGGAAGACATGGTTCCACAGGAAATCCAGAATTGATCAGATTGGATCCTCACTCTCTGGACACAAAACAGTTTTGGACAAAAATTTTAAAAAATAGTAGGTGTTTATCTGAAATAAATTCCAACCCTTCCAAACTCACTTTTATTAATATTTAAATACCCTAGATGCTGGTTCATTTTTAAAGTAATAAAAAAGACTATTATTTTCTATCAGTGATTTATGATTCTGGCAAGAATTCCAATCTTAAGCATTCCAGATCCATTATTTATATCAAATGATTCTATTTGTTTTATTTTCATTTTTATGATAGACCAAAGAAATAGATTTTGGTTTTAAGGAAACTTTGGTTTGGCAAAATGATAAAATAAATAATAAACATCTGTGAGTTCAAAACAAAACAAAACAAAAAAATAAGCTGATTAATGTCCAAGTCCCTAAAGCTCAAGTTTATTTCACTTATTTTTCTCAGAGCTAACATGAAAAAAAGAATGAGCTGACCTTGGTTGGTTTCCTTCCTTCATTTGGGATGGGATCTGGGATGAAAGACCTCAGTTTATGGCTTGGCTTCCTCCTTCCTGGGTGTTTTGACCAAGTTACTTCTCTGAGGGTAACCAGAAAAGATATCCAACTCACTGTTCTTCAAATAAGGATGACTAATAATGTCCATAAGTGTTTCAGAAACTTGAAAGCAGGCCCTAATCAATGCTATTATTGCTGTTGCCTTATTTTTGCTGGCTAACAGTATATAGTAAAATCACCACTGGACATCTCTCACTAATTATGTGGATTTTTCCAAAAAGGGACTATAGGATACTATGATCTATGAGCTGGGAAGATTTACATTGGTCCCTAGTGAAATTCAAAATAGAATCAGCATGTTATTTGATTTAAGACAGAAATACATGCAATAATGATCACCAGTGACTTGCACAACTGAGCTATTAATGATACAGAAAAATATAACAGTGCTTTCTCAACTAGCAGGCCAGAGGAAAGTTACAGATGATGAATCATTCATTATATGGGCTTTTAAACACAGATTTTTGGAACATCTTGGAGGGAAAATGGACAGAATTATTTCCTTTGCATATTTTGGGATACTACACCATATAGCCATCATGATAAGGGTCATGGTGAAGGAGTTTTTGCCTCCCATGATAGCTCTGCAATGTTTCAAGTCTTGCTTGAAACTTTTACCATTGACAGAAATATAGAAAATGCCACATTGCTAAGTAAGCTTACTAACTGGTGAAAGAAATTGAGAGAAATATCTGATATGATGATCCCAGCTTCACAGACCAAGATCACTAAAGACACAGGATTAGAGAGAGGATAAATACATAATTAGGGCTGAATGTGCAGTTTTCTATTGATATTTTTAGAAAGCAAAATTCAGTTGTATAACATACAGGGAGATAATCAACAGTGTTTCTCAAAAAATTAACACATAAATATATACATGAACAGGTAAAAAGATGGATGATTTTCTCATTTTGTATAAAAAAATAATTTACTTGACAGTAATTTAAATTGAAGACTAAGACTTTCTTATCTAAAGAAATTCCTGTAAGCCTGCAGCATAAAGCAAGAGATGCAAAATCTGAGATCTGAACTCAGGCCTCCTCACAAGCCAGCAATGATTTTGTAAGGGAAGTCTTAGATATAGAGAAAAGATAATAGAGTGTCCCTGGCTTCAGTCAGTAAAGGACATCCAGGCTAAAAGAGCTGTTTCCTTGGCATCAGACTTACAAAAATAAACAAACAAACAAAAAACACAGAAGGACTAAAAGATGAAAATCCGAGATAAGGAAGCCTTGGGAGATTATCCCAATGATTGATAAGCACATGAGCAAACTCCACTGACAGCATGTTCCCTTCTATTCATACCACTGCTCTTCACATTCCAAAGTTCTCCAAGCATGACCTTGACCTCAACATCGGAGGTAGCGGTAGCCAGAACAGGTATTCCAGACAGCAGTTAGAAAAAGAGAAAATAGGAAGATGGAAGACACATGTCCAAATATCTTTCAAGCTCAGCATCCTGTGCCCTTGAGAAAATTCCTATCTTACAGGTGTTCTCAAACTGTGGTAGATGGGCCAACAGCATCCGCATCATGGGGTGCTGATTATGCATGAAAATTTTTGTCCTACCCCAAACCTAGTGAATCAGAACCTAGGTGGACCCAGTGCACTGAGCTTAGTAATCTTTTTAGCTCATTCTGATGCATACCTTAGCCAGAAAACCACTATTACTTTATTTTTGCAAACATCATAACAGAGAAAGCTATACAATGGGCAAAGATTTGGAAGAATGAGACACCAGCGTAACTCTAAAGTAAAAATGGGGTTTTATTTGTTAAACCCTCACACACAAGGTTCATTTGACAACCAAGGAGACTGAGTAGTTTGCTAAAGATCATAAAGCCTATTAAGGTCTTAAACTATGAGAAGTTCGAAAACAGGATGATCACGGAGATTGAAAGTGAAAAGTGCAATCATGAATATTAAGTAGAAAGCTCTTCAAATGGTGAATCGTTCAAAAGGTAAGAAAACAATGATGCAGCTTGCTTTGCCTCCATCCTGCAATACCACATCATGCCTACGTAATTCAATAATGGCTTGTAATGAACTCTTATGAATAACTTACACTTTTGTGACCCTGAGAGTCGTTATTCTGTGTTGATTCTGTGGAGAACACAGCTGAGATACATCTTCTCCTATCTCTGTTGATGTTTTTATCAGGCAAGAGGTCACTATGGTAATTACAGAAGAGAAAATATAAACAAGTTAATATTTATTGTATTACAGGTTTTATCTTCTGTGGACACTGTCCTCCCAGGGTGCAAATATCCTTCACACTGATAAGAGTGCCCTCTGCACATGTGCACTCTGTCAAATGCTTTGCTGCTTTGTGTTTGGGTGACAATGTTGTGTGGATGAAATGCTCGTGATGCTACACAGGCGCAGACTGTGAGCTTGTAGCAGTGAAGTCAACACCAAATAAACTGTGAGAAAGAAACTGAAGTTTTATTTAAAGCCTAACACTACTCATAAAATAAGACTTCAAACATTGAAATAACTTTCTTAAGCATTGAGAACTGTAATGAGAGTCATGAATGCTCAGTAACTTTCCTTACCAAGAGGCCACACAAATTAAATATGGAGTAAGTGAGGTTCATGAATTTATAGTCCACAGGGAATGACTCAGATGTAGATTTACAAAACTCCTTTATAAAGATAGAAGGAAACTCAAGGTTAAGAAGGCTGCATTGGGCTTATTTGAAAATATGTACACATCTGCAGAGGGAATGTGTTGGCTGGAGAGTAAGGTATAGCCATGAACAGAGGAACAAGACAATTACTGCAGCAGAGACAAATGAGACACTAATTGACTAACAGACCGGTTGTTCCTCTGTCGATGCCACAGCAAGCAGGTCTCAGAAATTCTTCTTAGGTTGGCTGCTTTTGTTGCTTACTGATTCCATGTTCCATAAATACTTCCTTGATTGATTACCAAACACAGATTGAGCAGCTGTCACACCACTGTGCATTCATCGTAACCTACAGGGGGGTTTTTATTTATCATTGTGAATTAGTAGCACTGACATTATTGTTTATTTTGTTTCTTCACCAAAGTTTTTCCATAAGGAGGAGCATCCTGGGTATCTGAGGTAGTGGTGTGGGAGTGTTATTGTGACCTATCGTGGACAGTGACCGTGAAACCTGGCCCAAACCAACAATCCACCCGGTTGGAGGAGAGCCAGAGAGGCACCCACTGCACTTGGGAGAAGAGAATCTTGAACTGATTCTTAAATGATAAGTACAGTTGTAGCAGATAATTTGTACTGTTTTACTTTGTTTTGTTTCATTTTGTGGGAGTATAAAAGACCTTAGCGGCAGAGTGACAGTCCCTCAAGGTAGAGTTTACATGAGGTACTGTTGGGGGGGAATGTGCTTGGACTAGGAGCTTGGAGTTGTGAAGTTCAAAGTCCTGGCTTCAGCGTCTAGGGAATGCAGAAAGATGGTAGCAAGATGGGGCTTTTGCCCAAGCTGAGGACAGGAAATGGGGATTGCAGAGCTTTAGGAGAATTTCATTCACTAGAGCAGGAGGAGGGTGGGTCAAACAGGGACAATCTACAGAAATACCTTGTGAACAAAAGTTACAATTTAAACATTTTCTAACAGCCAAAAGAAACAGAGAAATGAATATGATAATATATTTTATTTAACACAAAATATAGTCACTTTACATGTAATCTACATGATAATTATTAATGGTATACTATTTGTGTATTGAAACTTTAAAACCTGGTTAATATTTTATATATCAGAAATGTTTGAGCTCTATCTTAGATTTTGTAAAATATACAGTTGACAAAATTTTGCATGCCCAAGTATTTCAAAGATAAGTAAAACATCTAGTAACTGAGTCTAATATCTTTATTTTTATTTGAATAAATTAAAATTAAATGCTATTAAAACTTGAGCTTCTCAGATGCACTCACCACATTTCCAGTGTTTGGTAGCCACCTGTGGTCAGTGGCTGGCATATCAGATGACACAGGTCCACTTAAAGGAAAGGATCCACTTGGGAAATTTATGTTGTAAGCACAGAGATAGTGACAAGGGTTTACATTAGCTAAATCAGAGGATCAATATGAGAGGAAATATTTGAGAACCATTAGAAGGAAAAATGGATGGAATGTGGTAAGAGAGAAAGGAAAGAAATGGGGCTAGCCCAAAACCTGTTATGAGGGAGTAAATGTGAGTGAACAGATGAATGATTGTAGCATCTGACACCCTGCTCACCTGGATTATCCTTCTAGAAGACAGATGGATGATATATGATAGATAGAGATAATGACTTCAGGTTTCAAGGAGGTGATTCCAAAAAAAAGTCTCTGGAGTAGAGTTTCCACACACAAATGAACACTGTGGGGTCAGTTCTCTGAAGAGGGATGGGAAGTGTATATTGACCTTTGAGAGGAATGGGTGGGACTGACACCCACCATCCTCTAGGAGATCTTTGTCAAAGTGAGTTGCCCATGAGAGCCAGAATTAGACTTTTGAAACTGCTAAGTCCAGGGTCAGACCTTGACCTGAGATAATTTGACATTAGTACTACCATGTGCTAAGATAGCTTGGTAGGCAGATGGTGAGTAACTTTGGGAAACTTCTGAATGTGTAGCTGTATTTTCTTTTTTTCTTCCAAATGTTACAGATATCATCTGCTATTAGCCATATCTTATAAGAAAATATGTTTTGGGAATGTTTTGTTTTCTTTACTTATTATTTATAAATAATAATTCTGTGTTATGCATGAGAGATCTCAAATATATGAAGGAAAGCTTCAAATAATAGGTGTGGAATAATTTTTGAAAATTAAAATTTGCCTACCATATAAGTCATCATTGACTAGTACAGGAATTCAGTGAGACTTTTTTTGGCCCACAGAGACAATCAATTTTAAGTTTGAATTTAAAATATCACACACACACACACACACACACACACACACACAAATGTCTATCCTAAACTCTACATAGTTTTGAGTGTCAGAATGAATGGATTTCTTTCTACTTTTGTAGATAAAACCATAATTCTTCCATCTATTTCACTATTTATTGTTAATAAGAAATCAGGTATAATTATATAATTATCTGTAAACATTCCGTTAAAGGTCTGGTTAGAGTAGTGTTTCTTTTAGGAATTCCTCTTCTTTAAAGAGTGGAAAGGATGGCCAGTACAAATAGACCTCCCAGGAGTTAACATCCCTATGGCTGACACGGTGAACTCAAACGTAATGAAATGTAATAGAGGTAGAAAGTTCTGCTCCAAAATCTACATGAGCAAGGACTCAGAAGAGTTTAGCCATTCATAGGAAAAAGACCTCTGGCTGTTGGTTGATTATAAGCTCTGTGTGAGTCACTGATAATTAGATAGTAGGGATCACCTGTAACTGTTGAAGCCTGGAAGGCAGAGGGGGATGCCTGTGAAGTACCTTGCCTGATTAGACCACACAGGGCTTTGGTGTTTCCTTGCAAGGCCACAGTGCCACAGGACACAGGGCAGCAACCTGGGCAATTGCTGTTCTCTATTGTCCCAGAACACTTATGTGGAAGGGCAGGTTTTAGGATATACATTGTTCCGTGGAGTACCAAATGGCAGAGAAGTAAATTACAAAATTAAAATTGATTTTTTTCTATTATTCCAAAACAAAGCAAAAGAATATCTCAGTGAATTCTTGTATTAGTTAATAATGATTTATATTGTATAGAACTTTTAAATTTGCAAATTAAGTCCACATCTATTATCTGGAGTTTTCCTCAGTATATTTGAGATTTGTCACTCATATGTATTTAATTTTTTGAAACCTATAAGACACAGAACTAATTTACTTGAGAAATCAAGGTAGTAATTATAAACTTGACCTTTTGAGAAATAGGAGCATACATATCTCCTCTATTCCTCCTGATAAAACTTTTGGACGTTATTGAGGATAAAAAGTTTATGCAAAAGAAATAATAAACTTTTTACCGTTAATAATGCTTCTTCTCTCACAGTAACTTCTTGGTTAACAGTTCCTGGAATTCCACAACTTTTTAAATTTGTTATGAGACATCAGCCAGAAAGCATGGAATTCCCTGGAATAGCAATAACCTTAGGAATTCTCTGGTTCACTGGTTGAAAACTCAAAGGCTTCCAAATGCCAGGTAGCTTATGGCCTTGATATAAGGCAATAGAGATTGATCAATACTGCAGTAAATGTGACCATCTATTCCCCAAATGATGACATTCAAAATAATATTTTAAGGAACAAAAGATGGCAGAATATAGGAAGGATGCATTTTCCAGCTGATCTGTGGCTTAGTATTCAAGTGGTAGGAGTGCAACTTCTCAGAGATGTGTATAACAGATGAAATTCACTGAAATTTAATACCAGACAGTAGGAGAATCATAGAGACAGAGAAATTCATGTTCCTTGAACAAAGGACAAGAGCCAGGCCAATGGTGCCAGTAGCACCAATTTACTTTAGAGGGACAGGGTGACACAGGCAGGAAAGGAGAGAAACACTGTCAACAAATTTGGAATAGAGAAGTAGCCTGGTCTTAACTGATCCAGAGGTTGTGGGAACAGCTGGTATTTGAAAAGTGTTCCGTATTTTTCAACTTGCAAGTGGAGAGCTGACGGAGGGTACCATCTTGAAGTGGATTGTAGCTTTCTGCTGTGGGAGTCAAAGAAATCATGTAAAGGATTGCCAGACTGTCCCAGCAAGCACCTGTCTTGGTGTTTAGAGTGTCTCTAGTGGGACACAACTGAAACTGGCATAGAGAGGGTTGTGCCCAGGGGCATTGAGGTTGGAGATATGAAAGAGACTATAGCTCACTCCCTTTGGGTCTGGCAGCTCTTGGGAGAAGCCAGAAAGAGCAGACACCATTGCACTCAGGGTTTGCACCTCGGAGGACCACATTCATGGGGGATGTAGTGCAAGACCTGTGGAGGGTTCGTTACCCTGCTCTAGAGTAGAGTGCTCCTTTGGCCCCTGTGATCCAGATGCCCAAGAAAGATCTGTACCTGTCCATTTGATCCCATCTCTAAAATATGTTGATCTAACTTCTCTAGAGCAGATACCACCTAATGAAGTTCTGAAGTTCTGATCAAAGCTAAACACAAGACACATTAAATTTCCATTTAGAAGTCAGGTCTACACCCTGGATGTTCATAGATCTAGTATATCCAAACAAAACTCCAATTGCCAGTTCTCCCATTCCGTCGTAACTTATACTGGTGAGATGGAATGTTAAGAGATATTTCAACCAGCTTTATCTCTATGTCACTCTAGCTGGCAACTTGGTGAGTTGTTATCACAAAAACAGGAAGGGTTTTAACAACCCCCAGAACTTGTTCAAAGGGGAACATAGCACAAGAAAAATGAAAAGGGCAGGTGGGCAGTGAGGCATAAGCAATGGCCATCCATCCTTGTCAGCGTCTTTGACCACATCAGAGGAGACAGTTCCTTCGTTTAGTTTATTCTTTTACAGAGACAGAGAAAGAGTGAATTAATTTTTATTTTTTCATCTAGTTTTTGTTTTTCTTCCTCCACTTAGTTGCGTATGTGGTGCTGGGGATTGAACCAGGTCCTCATGTATGCCAGGCAAGCACTCTACTGCTGGGCTACTGCTTCAGCCTTTCTTCATTTTTAATTAAGATTTGTTTTTTCTTTTTTTTCTTTTTCCATTGTGTGTGTGTGTGTGTGTGTGTGTGTGTGTGTGTGTGTATGTTCTTGCTCTGCTGATTTATCATTTTTACCTGTTTTTTTTGTTGCCTTGCTTTGTCTTTGGAGCCTAGGTTTTTTTCTTTGTTTTGCTTTTATTTTGCTTTTATTGACTTTGTTGCTGAGTTACACACACATCTCAGCCAAGTGGACAATGTCCTCTGCTCCACACACAAACTAGCACTGTTCAAATTTCAACAGTATCTTAATACATAGATTAAGGGAGACAAAGAACTCAAACCAATGTCCTGGCACCGGTAGGAATGGCAAGGGGGAACCTCAGGTCCAACATTTTGACAATAGTTAGGTTCCAAGAAGATGGATCAGAGAAACCACAGTGTTGTGGTAGCTCTCCAAGAGTGAATTAATTCAGCAGGTCTGCAATGACAAACTAAATGGCATTGAAGGTTGAATTTAACACTTGGGTTTTGCTGAGCCTAGGTGTTGAGACTAAGATCTGCCAACAACACAGGACTTTTTGTAAATGAGATAACTACACACAAAATGTCACTCTCTCAAAAGAATAACTGAAATCTGTCTCAAGTCCAGAGTCTCTAAAAACATGAGGAACCAAGCAAATGAGATTCCCCAAAGTTTACAGTACCCCAGCAAAGTAACATACCGATGTGGAAGGGGTTGAAATTCCAGAGAAAGACTACAAAAATTTATTATTAAAATGATTAATGAACCAAAAGAAGACCTAAGGAATAAATATAGAAAGCAAATACAGATGGTGAAAGACCATTTCAATAAAGAGGTACTCTGAAAAGAAACCAAACACAATTCCTACAAATGAAAGACACAATAAATCAAATAAAAATTCACCCAAAATTATCAACAACAAATTAGAGGGGCTGGAGCAATGGCTTACCAGTTACAGCACTTGCCTGGGATGTGCAAGGATGCGGAGTTCAAACCCCAGCACCACATACACCACAAAGTGTCGGAGCAATGAAAGCCACATGAAAAACTAAATAAAATTGATTCCCTCTTTCTCTCTCTCTCTCTCTCTCTCTCTCTCTCTCATTGTCCCTCTCTCTTAAAAAAACAAACAAAAATAAATTAGATTTTGTAGAAAACAGGACTTCAGGCTTCAAAGACAATGTATATAAACTTGAACACTCAGTATGCAGTAAGAAAAAAAGAATTGATCTGGACACACAAGAACTCTGGTACAACATTAAGAGATAAAACTTCAGAATCGTTCAGATAGAGGAAGGCATGGAGATGCAGGCCAGTGACCTTTAGAATCTTTTTCAGTGAAACAAGATCAGAAAAATTTCCAAACCTTAGGAATGAAATGAATGTCCACTACAAGATGCTTATAAAACCCCAAATAGATAAGATCACAAAAGATCCTCTCAAAGACACATCATAATTAAAATGCATAACAGAAAATAAATATAGAAAATTAAAACCTGTAAAACAAAAAAATCAAGTCACAGTCACAGGTAAACTAATAAGGCTCACCACAGATTTCTCAGTTCAGACTCTAAAATCCAGGAAGACTCGGAATGAAATAATCCTAGTTCTGAAAAGAAATAGTACCAACCAAGATTCATATATCCAGCAAAGCTATTATTCAAAATCAGAGAGGAAATAAAATTTTTTAACAAATATTATTTGAATCCCCAGCAAATGTGTGTGAGTGCATGCATGTGTGTGTGAATGTGTGTGTGTATACATATTTCCTTCCCTCTGTCCTAAATTTTCCCCAGAAGCTGCATTCTTTTTTTTTTTTGAAGTAAATTAAACATTTCTTTAAGTGAATAAATGCAGGGTTTGAACTAGTTCTCTACTTCTATGCATAATATTAATTTTTCTTCACAAGTTTAATCTATCTCCTCTCCTTAGGTGTGGACTGGATATAGTGACATCTTTTCAAGGACAATAGCATTGAAAGAGGGAAAGAAATATGACTTTTCAATGGAGAAACATCACCCTCTGCCAGTGATAAAGGTTACCGTCAATGGCACCTGATCTCTGTGGTCTTCCATCCCCAAATCCCTAATCTTAGCCCAATTATGAGGAAAGCATGAGAATATTCAAAAGAAAGGATATTCTATGAAACATCTGAGCAGTTCTCAAAATTGTTACAGTCATTAAGAACAACAAAACTCTGAGAAACGGTCATAGCCAAGTGCAGCCTAAGGATAAATAAAGTGAGAAACTATACGGGATCCTGGGACAGAAAGATGACTTTAGGGGAAAACTAAGTATACCTGAATAAATTATGGAACTTTAGTTAATAACAATGTGCCTATATTAGCCCTCTAATTTCATAAAATATACTATATTATTATGAAATATTGCTAATGAGGAAAGTGGGTATAGAATAAATGAGAATTCTCTGAACTACATTTGTGATCTTTCTGTTAAATATAAAACAATTCTTTAAAATCAAACTTTATTTAAAAACTTAAATCTGGCCCTTAGCGATACTATCATGGTTTCATAGAAGAAAAGAATGGGATGTTGTTTCAACTAATTCTTTTATAGTTCCTATATGGAAAATGTAAGCAATGAAATCTCCCACTTTATCTACTAGAAGTAAAATTTTCAGGAAATATTCTTTTTTTTTTTTAAAGAGAGAGGGATAGTGAGAGAGACAGAGAAAGAGAGAAACAACTTTATTTAGTTTTTCACATGGCTTTCGTTGCTCTAACACTTAGTTGTGTACATGGTGCTGGGGTTTGAACCCAGGTCCTCATGCTTGCCAGGCAAGCACTGAAAACGCTGAGCCACAGATCCAGCCCCTTCAGGAAATATTCTGATGCACTTTCTGCCACGCTTTGCAAAAAATAGGTGTTCCAAGACAAGTGGCTAATGGTGCCCATGTGCATTCAGTCCATGCGTCTCAACACTCCATTCACATGTGTGTGCAGGCCTCTGGTCTACATGCTCTCTGATCATTCACCTTGCTTATTCTTTTATGTAACCTCAGTCCTAGAACCACTTAAGATGTAAAACAGTGTGTATCCAAAAAGCAGGGATTTGGTTCAGGGTGCGTAATTTGCATTCACTAATATTTCTGCTTAATTAGGAGGACCTGGGAATGCTCTGTGCTCCGGGAAGACATGTGTGGCTTCCTGTAGGTGGTTCTCCAACACCCCCACCTCCCAGAGTTCTACCTGGGACACATGATGGGTTTTATATCCCTTATTTCCTCTCTCACTGGATCTGTTGCCCAGATACAGACCCTTGGAGACCTCTTCCCTCTTCTGCAGCCACACCCATGTCTTCATGGAAGTTGGTTTTAGCTTCTACATAGAAACCAGTGAGAACTTCTTACCATCCACTGCTCTCTCTCACCCCAGCCACCAACTCCTCCCTCCTGCATTGTCATCATGGTCTCCTTCCCAAACCCTCCAAAAGTTTATGTCTGATGGAGCAGGCAGAATAATTCTATGGGAAATTCACCTCCACCCCAATCTTGAGTCCCCTGAGCTCAGAACCCTCCATGCCTCTATGCCATCCCTTCTCCCTGGTACACAAAGTCCTGCAGAACACAACTCTTGATTTCCCTCCAAATTCAGATGGTGAGTAGATGCCATAAATTTGACCTCCTGAGCCCATACCTAGGCCTGTGAACCAACCATGTCATTGTCACTGTCGGGTTTCTCCCATTCATGCACAGGCCTCAGCTCATGTTTTTCTGGACACACTAAATTAGCGCCATTGACACTGGCAAGCTCATTTCCTGCTTCTTGTGGTTCTTTTCACCTTTGAGGTTATTATGTTCTTCTGCTCCTTTATTTTATTTGTTAATTTGTACACTCTGCCCTGATTATAAACTCCATGAGGGATGTACCCATGTCTTCTTTCTTCATTGATGCATTTCAAACCCCTGGAACAAGATCCAGCACAAAGATTCCCAATAAGTATTTGTGAATAAATATTGGAAGCAGAAAAGAAAAGCCACCTGGAAAGTTGTTGTGCTTTGTTTTTCTCCAAGAAGCAGATCAAACCCCTGCTCAGATCAAAGTTCAAGACAGCGTATTCTTCAAATCTGGTTCATCCCATGCAGAGAAGCTTTCTTTAGAATCAATGTCAAAATCAAGGGGGAATTGTGATAGGGTGTAGAGTGTACAAAACAAAAGAGACACTGAGCATTAGTACATACTAAAAAGTGGAACCACAAAGAGAAATGACCCTCAGAAAGGATTTAAGATACAAGAATTTAAAGACATTGAAAATGTGCTTTGAGGAACTAAACATTAAGTAATATTAACTGAAAGCATCTGGTGATAATTTTAAACTAGTTTGTTGTGTGAGTCTCTCAAAGAACAAGTATATTCTACTTTCTTTTCCTAAGGCTGTCTTAATATTTAAATAATTATATTTTAAAAAGTAATTTTAATATTTGCATTTTTCTGAAGTTGGAAAAAAAATTAATATTACATGTGGACACAGCCATCATTAAGAAACTGAAATTGGGAATACAGTCTTTTTGAGTTGGAAAAAAAAACACAGCATTTGACAGACATTTACCTTGAATCTGATAAGAATTTTTAAATATATAATAATTTGAAGTTTCATATTTTACCTTTTAGGCATTGTGGCTTTTTATAAAATGCAAGTTTTCAAAGTTCCTGTTTTTGTTCTGCATAAAAATCATTCCTCAATCCACCAGTGATATTCGTATGAGAAATCCTTGCTATTCTAGTTTGTGTGAATAAATCCAGTGAGTCTATGAGGAAGTTTTTTATGTTAGTGTTAATTTCATTGTATAGTAAAATAAAGAATATGAAGAGAATCTATTTGTTGAAATGCAAGAAATTAAAATAAAACAATGGGAGGGACATTCAAATGTAACTTTAAACAAGGGTGTAAATAATATGGCAATGAATTTTTTCTGCATTTACCAAATACAGTTGCTAGCAGATACAATTTAAAATATGATTTTAATATAACTATCTTAGGAATGGTAGATCAAAATCAAGGTGCTTTTCTCAGGGGAAAAACCTGTCAGAATTTACTACTGACCATGGACACATCAGCAGGAGGAGGTATTGCAACAAGCAGTTCTTCTCAAACTCAGGGCAAGAACTTCCCACATCTCTTTTTTAATTTAGTTTTTAATTAGTGACTTATAGTTGTATATAATGATGGAATTTGTTGTCACATATTCATGGACAAAATACAGCAATACAATTTGGTCAATATCTCCCACCCCTGTACCACTCTACCTCCCTCCTCCTGTTCTCCAATCCCTTGCTTCTCTTCTGGGTTCTATATTTTTCCTTGAATACCCAAATACAGTGACATAATTCTTATACCTGTGAAGAACATTTTTTATATGCATGACTATAGTATATACAGTGACATACTTATAAATGCTTGAAATGTACCTTACTTTATCTCAATTCCAACATTTCCCCTTCTCCCTTCTTTTCATTCCTTGTTATTCTTCCATATATTTGACAATAGGATTAAACATTTACATTTGTAAAGGCATGCAATATGACTTATTCAATTATCTTATGCAGTATCTTGCAACTGTATTTCATAAAGATTAACCTATTGCACTTTGTTCTATGTTTCTAATCCACAAGTTTATCTACCTTTTCCCCAAGCCTGGGCTAAGCTCCACCTCCACAAATGAAGGAAAACATTTGGGCCTTTGACCTTCTGGGTTTGGCTAACTTGGCTCAGCATGATTTCTTCCATTGCCATCCATCAACCTTCAATGGCTGCAATATCATTTTTTCTAACACCTGATTAAAACTCCATTGCATATACATATGAGCTTTTGGATCCATTCATCCAATGACAGGGATCTGGGTTGATTCCATAATTTAGCTATTGTCAATTGAGCTGCTGTGAACATAGATTTTGCTGTGTTGCTGTAATGTGCTGATTCTAACTCCTCTGGGAAAATACCCAGAAGAGGGATAGCTGGGTCATATGGTGGATCCAACCCTAATTTTTTGAGGGAGTCAAACTATAATATGGAAGAGAGACAGCCTATTCAACAAACAGCGCTGGACAAACTGGAAAGTTGAAATTAGATCCTTATTTCTTACCTTGCACAAAAATCAAATCAAGGAATTAAGAATTAAACCTGCTACCACACAACTGTGAGAAGAAAAATTAAGAGCAACACTCCAGCATTGGGGGGTAGGCAGACTTTCTCAACAACACTCCCAACATGAAAGAATTAAAATTAAAAAAATCAAAGAGTGGGATGCCATTGAATTAAAAAGCTTTTGCTCAGCCAAGGAATTGGTCAAAACTGTCAAGAAAGAACACACAGAATGGGAGGTAATCATGGCCTGTGATTCCTCCGACAGAGGACTGGTATCCAAAATTTACAAAAAAATTAACATCAGGGTCTGGAGTGGTGGCTTAACACTTACAGTGCTTCCCTAGCATGTGTGAGTTCATGGGTTCAAACGGCAGCATCATGTGCACAATGAAGTGTTACAGCAATGAAAGTCACATGTAAAACTAAATTTAAAAAAATGATTATTTCTCTCTCTCTCTCTCTCACTGTCCCTATCTCTCTCAGAAAAATAAAAGAAAGAAAGAGAAAAAACATAAAAAACACCAATAATTCACTCAATAAATGGGTCAGAGAGCTAAACAGAAACTTCTCAACAGAGGAAATCCAGTATGCCAATGAATACATGAGAAAGTGCTCCAAATCACTAACAATGCTGGAGGGGTTGCGGGGAGATAGGAACACTAGAACACTGTTAGTGGAACTGCACACTGATACAGTCACTCTAGAAAGCAATGCAGAGACTCCTCAAAAAATTAGGTATTGAACCAGCTATCCCTCTTCTGGGTATTTCCCTAGAGGAGTTAGAATCAGCCCATTACAGTGACATAGAAAAATCAGTGTTCATAGCAGCTCAATTTACAATAGCTAAATTGTGAAATCAACCCAGATGTCCCTCACTGGGTGAATGGATCCAAAAGCGCGCTCTCTCTCTATATATATATATACACACACACACACACACATACACACAATGGAGTCCTACTCAGCAATTAGAAACAACTGTATTGCAACCTTTGAAGGTAAATGGATGGCAATGGAAGAAATCATGCTGAGTGAAGTTAGCCAAACCCAGAGAGTCAAGGGTTAAATGTTTTCCCTCATTTGTAGAGGCTGAAGCTAAACCCAGGGTTAGGTGAATGGCAGTCAAACTCATGTATTGGACCCACCAAGGACATAACAACACATCTCCTAGGGGAACCATACGTAGACATGGGGGAGGTGGGAGAGGCAGTGGGATGGAAGAAGGAGGGAAGGTAGGGAGGGATCTAGCGAGACAATCAACAATGTAGCATACTCTTTACCTCTCTGAGAATTCAAATAACATTTAATATTTAATTCCAGAAAAGTCACAATCATACACATACATACCCACATACACACACACACACACACACACACACACACATATGTATATAGACATTTATATTTGTTATGGGCATAATATAGAAGAATCAAGAGATCAAGAGACTGGGGTGTGGGCGATGTGAGGTAACTATGGTTTAGGATCAAATGCATATTATATTGTTATTTTATATGCATTTATGATTGTAACACAACTCAATATATATATATATATATGTAATAATAATTGTCTAAGTTACATGGTGGGGTGAAATGCAGAAAGATAGAAATTAGTGATTTTTACATCTGATCATTATGTTACTTCCTGTTTGGACTGATGATTTAATTAATTTGTGACAAAAAGATGAATCAAGTATTTGCTGGGTACTGACTACTGTATCCCAGGCCCTCAAATTTCCTTTAGACTAAAGAAATAAGACTTGGTTCCAAGTCCCTCTAGCCCCTAATCCTTCAACTTGGGAATAAAGCCCATCACATTTCTTCCTTGGAAAGTTCATCCTGACCTGTGTAAGCAGCCTGCAGAGATTCTCAGGAGAAATTAGAATAAGAGTGTAGAACCCAATCTTTTATTTATTTCACATGCAACATCTAAAAAGTTCATTTTTGTCCCCCAGCGAACAATGGTTAACAGCAGTTTGAAGTTTGAAGCCTACCCAAAAGACATATGTCTGCCTGGCTTTTTTCTTGACAGAAGAAGAAGCGACAAGAACTAATTAAACGAAAACAAAATGTTCTTTTTGGATGGCCTGCAGCAATCCTTTTGAGTGCACACTTTATTATTATTAGTCCATCACCACCCTGTTCTTTTAGCTGTGCTCTTGAAGCATTGTCCCTACATCTTAGTCCATTAGTTCAAGAAAAACACTTCTATTCTGAGAGTCGCATGACAGGCCCCTTTCAGAAGTATTTGTTTTATTAAGCATATTTGCTTAGTAATGTGTATCAGTTATGGCTTCCTTAAAAAATAAATATTTCACCCTCTAGGGATAGATGCTTCCCAGTGAATAACACCTATTTGCATCTATCTCTCATTTTATCCAGACAGTCACTTTGTCAGTAGGCCAGAACTGCTTTCCTGATTCTCCGTTCAGGGCACCAGAGTCCCTACAAAGTGAAGAGGACTGTCCAACTCACAAGCATGGGACAGTGGGCTTCACTCCAGTTCTTTTGCCATCAAATGCCATCACAGTAACTCATTACAAACTGCTTCTATAGCATACTACACACTTGGCATTCTTGAATGGTCATTATGCACTGAATTTGGGAAGCATGGTGATAATTAGGAAATAAATATTGCTGTGTCTAATGATCTTGGATTCCAACTTCTACTTGCCTTTTTAATGGTTTTGCCTTTATTTAAATAAATTCAGTTCTTGATTTGTTTCATTGCTCTCGTTCCTTAATATCTACCTTCATGGAATTGTCCTGGAATCACAGACACACTTATCCAATTCATTCTACAAATTGTAACTGAGTATTTACACTTGGCCCAGCACTGGGTCACAGGCATAGAGCACAGGGTCAAATACAATGCCAATATCTTGCCTCATGGAACTTTGTGCCCAGTGAAGGGATTAAATGTGGGTAGACCCCGGGATCTGTTTGTCACCACATGAGTGTAACAACGCACCCCCTGATTTGGCCTCCCCTGTTCCATTTAACCATCAAGGAAATATATCTAAAGTGGTCTCCCTGGTAGAGACCCTTAAGTGATGCTCTATCATGACTGGGTGTGTTAACCTTTCAATTTCCCGTGAATTTTATTAAATACGTGAATCTTTTAATCAAGGAACAACATACAGGGATATACTCCAATTATACTTCTAGAAATCTTTCTCAGGAATTCCATGCCCCCACAGGCACCCGCTAAACAAAAAGGTGCTAATGCCTGAACTCAGCATGTTTCCCCATCAGGAGATACACAGCTAACTCATGCCCCTCTTTTCTCTGACCTATTTTACAGACATGCTTAAGTTCTTTCTGATCCACAACCTAAACTGCCCACTGCCCTGTGCCTTTCTCTCTTCTTGACTGTGGACCTTCCTTGCTATGTGTCTTCCCTGAGTCAACACCCTTATTGGTAAATTGAAACGCTAAGACAATCTGCTCTGAAAAGTCATTGCAAGGATAATATGCAAATATATATATAAAGTCCCTAACCCACATACATGCCACACAAGAAGCATTCTCCTTTTCTCTTTATTAATCCTTAGGGCATCAGAGGAGCTGCCACTTTTTCCACCAAAGTATTCTGTGATGCTTCCCCCTTGGTGGGTTAGGTAATTCCTTTGATTCACTTCCACACATGGGTTTCAGTGACCAGAGTGGCCATAATTCCTGGTCCTGGAGTGTGAGCCTCCAGTTTACAAGTGCTGTCCTAATCATCCTGGTGCCTAGAGCTTCCATTATACACAGTCCTCAACCAACAAATGAACATGAACAAGGGTATGGCATTGAGGATATGCATATTTGCTAACAATAAAAAGCTCCCCACAGGGGCTGGCATGGTGGTTCAGTGGTTGGAGTGGTTGCCTGGAATGCACAAGGACCTGGGTTCAAACCCCAACACCACATATACAACTAAGTGTAGGGGAAACAAAAACCAGTTGAAAAATTAAATAAAATTGACCTTCTCTTTTTTTTCTCTCTCCCTTAAAAAAAAAACTCCACACAGGTGAGCAATTATGAATAGTGAAACAGGTGATGTGTGTGCCAACCTCTCGAGTATTACTGGGGTGGTAATTTTCCCTAACCATCTCCATCTCCATTCATTTTGACCTCCCCTGTAGCAACAATGGGATAGTGAGGATTTCAGATTGTTGACAACATCCACAGGTTGACTTTGTTTGAATGACCCTGTTTGATTACACGTATTAAAATGCAAATATAAACACATACAGTAAGCAATGCGTTTGACATGTATCAGCAGCAGAACCTATTACACAAATATAATTTACAATATGAGAGCAACCAATCTAAATCAGTCAGCTTCTACCTGAGCTCTCTTTACTTCTCTGTGCACGGGGGATACTTCTGTGTTGAACCTGGAATGGAGAAAACTGTTCAAATCATCCCTTTTGAGTGGATGGTCGGTGGGGCATTCCTACTCCAAGATTCTGTGACCACGTGTGTAGAATGAGGATGATGACAACACTAAAATTAACACCGTGCCACCCTAATCCAATATATGTGTGATGTAAAAGAATGAAATTGAATCATTTCCTTATACCATATACAAAAATGAAGAGTGGATCAAAACAGGGGTTAAAAATCATAAAATTCTTAAAATAAAACACATGGGAAAAGTTTTAAGGATTTTAATTTGGCTATAATTTCTTGAATATGACATAAAAAGTATAGACAACAAAGGAAAACCAGATAAATTTGACTTCATTATAATTTTTTACATTTACTTGTTTTTATTCATACATTATAACTATACATAGTAGCAGGATTCATTATGCCATATTTGTACACATATAACAATTTGATCAATCTCATTCCCCAGAAAGTTTTTCCCTTCCCCTCTTCCCTCCCCCTGCTCTGTTTGCTTTACTCCACTGATTTCCCTATTTTATTATTATTAGTGCATTATAATCATATATGTGTATATATAATATACTTGTACTTGGGATTCATTGTGGTATATTTGTACATGGACATAGACTTCATTAAACTTTAAAACTTTTGTGCCTTATCAAAGGACACAATCATCAGACAGAGATAATCCACAAAATGGCAGAATATATTTACAAATCATATCTGTGTTAAAATACTGATATCCAAAAATATGTAAATAACTTCTATGATTATACACACACACATAAAACTAACCACCCAACTCAAAAATGAGCAAAGGAATTGGATAAACATTTCTCCAAAGACATACAGATGGCCAATAAACACACAAAAATGTGTTCAGCATAACCATCATTAGAGAAAGGCAAATCAAAATCACAATAAGATACCACCTCATACCCTTTAGGATGGCTATTATTTTTAAAAGAAGAAAGAAAACAACTGTTGACAAGCATGTGGAGAAATTGAAATCCTGCATACTGCTGGTAGCGATGTAAAAGAGCCCAGCCAGTACGTCTAACAGTTGGATGATTCCTCCAAACTTAAAATAGAGGATCCAGGAATTTCACTACTAACTACACACTGAAATGAATTGAACAATACATGTATACCAATGTCTGTTGTAGCACTATTTGAAATTCAAAATAAGAAACAGACCATTGGTGGACGAATTAATATGTGGCCTATGCTGAGAATGGAATATGCTCAACTTTAAAAATGAATGAAAGTCGAGGCTGGAGCAGTGGCTCCGCAGTTAGGGCGCTTGCCCTGCATGCGCAAGTATGCAGTTTCAAACCCCAGCACCACCTACACAACGAAGTCTCAGAGCAAAGAAGGCCACATAAGGAAATAAATAAAAAGTGTTTTTCTCTTTTTTCTTACTGTCCCACTCTTTAAAAAGTGAATGAAAGTCTTACAGATGCTACAATATGGAAGAAACCTGAGGGCACTATTTTGAGCTAAATAAGGCAATCACAGAAAAATAAATAATAAATTATTATCCTTAATGAAGTGTAGATGGGCCTGCGGCTGAACATGCAACTCAGATGTGCAGGTTTGGTTGGTTTTTGCTATGGGGTTCCAGAACGTTATGTGATAGGACAACGGACAGCAGGTGAAAAAAAATCATGGATAATTAAACCATCTCAATACGAGAAACTTAATTTTCAACCCATAAAACTGTACCTTATGGAAATAATGAACAAGAAGGAATACATACAGAATACAGTGCTATACATATATGTGGTGACCACTTGGAAAAAACAGTGGTTCTCGAGCACAGGGCCACTGAGATAAACACACTGACTTCTAAACATTACTGTTCACAATCTGGGGGTGTCTTTCATTTATAGGTGTTTTACCTATTTCCCTGATACATGAAATATATTAGTTATAACATTTGTTCAGTTCTTTTGACTCAAATGACACATGATCCATTTCCCATTCATTTTAAAATACGATGTGTTAACATAAAGTGTAAAATACAGTAAGGTCAACAGATCAGGAGATGATCAACATCAGTTTACAAGATGACGGGCACTCTACTCCATGCAGGGCCAAGCAGGCAAGCACCAACGCCATCAAGAGGCAGAGGGAGGCAGGGAACATGTGGCACAAATCTTCATTGTGGCTTCTGTGGGAAGGAATGAAAAGGAAGGGTAAGCAGGCTTAGGACTGGCAAGTTTAAACCATTTCAGCCCCCTGGGTTTGTCCCTAGATACGAGGTCCCTATTCTTAGTGTGATTAGGGGAGGTGGACCTTAGCCCAAGATATGAAAGCCCTACAAAAGAGGTGATTGTGATGTGGGCACAGGGTTGACAGCATTGTTTCTGTTCATCTGCAAGCTATTTTCCTATCTCTAGGAATTAGCTTGGGACAGCCTCTCCAAGGTCAACAAAGCTCCAAATGTCAAAGTATCAGAGTACAGAACATAAACCATACAATTACCACACCATCTGATTTGATAGCTAACATACAAACTGAAAGCCTTTGCTGGCCCAGGAGTGTGTAATCAATACAGTCAACGCTGAGTCTCATGGTCCCATATAGCTTCTATTAAATAACCTGTGTCTTGGAATTTGATCATAAGCAACATAATTTTGTTCTGTAACTTTTATCCATGGGTATGGAACACAAGAACACACACACACATACACACATACACAACACATTTTTCCCCACAAGCTTCTGCATGAGGAGTTATCTAACCAGTTCTTGGCCACATATTTTATGAATCTTGTTTAACCAATAACTTTGGAACTTGATATCTGCATGTTTCAGCCAAAAGTTCCATTTGAACATGTTATTACACTTGTTCCAGGGTGATGTCTTAGCATCTTCTTAAAGAATCAAGAATAACAATGGGACAAAAGTCCCATTTCTGTAAAGATCAAGCAGACTGCTTTGTACATCAGTAACGACTAGCAGAAGTAGTAGTAGCAGCAGCAGCAGCAGCACTATTCCATTATTACTAGATTAGGAGTTTCTAACACACATCTGTAGCATTTTTAAATATCTCCTGAGAACACCAATTAATACAGTTATTACAATGATAAGAATAGTTTTTCTCTCTTCCCTTCAGGGTAACCAATCCAACACAAGTGTCTTTGTGCCTTTGAATTTTATGTTCTACTAGTTTTACTACATTTTTCTTGACTTATTATTATATGCTCATTAATGAAATACCATGTACTATGTAACTAAAATATTCCTATAATTTCACGTTTTAAGTAAAAAAGATTGATTCAAATTCTTTCACATTTTTCTTTTCCATACTGCTTCCATTAATGATCAATACTTTTATCGCTTTTAAATCATTTGTATTATTATTGTTAATTTTATTGCTATTGCTATTTTTTTATTATTATTTGCTGGGGATTGAACCCAGGACCTTATGCATGCTAAACTCATGCTCCATTCCTGAGCTATAATGTATCCCTGTACAAATCATGTTTATTAAATCAAAAGTAAGCAAATTCTTTCTAGATATTTTGGTTAAGCATAGGTTGGCACTGTAAGCAAGACACATATTCAGAATATTTAAAAGGAAAATCTTTGGGATGTTTTCTTCCCTTGGCTCATGTGCTCTTCCACTGCCCACCCTGTAAGCGCAGTGCTCATTAAGTTGGCAACATTGTGAAAGTCTTGCTTGAATGCATTGAACATTCTCTCTAGGGACACTGTACTGTGTCCTCAGTGCTTTTGTGACTACATTTGCATCAGAACTCTCTGAAAGTGTGAGTATCAGCCACTGTGCTGTCTGGCTCTGCATTTCCAGTTCCTAGCATAATGCCAATGCAGACAGAATCAATTCTCAGGAATTATTATGAAGCACAGTAAGGTGTACATTTTACAAGGAATATCAAGAAAAATTGCAGTTTGATATGTGTGATAAATCAAAGAGTGAGTGTTGGAATCGGACTCAAGAAGGGATTGAGTGAAGTGGACCACTGCTGCTAGCTTCACGCCAGCCGCATTTAGAGTCTTTGGCAAGGAAGCACCCAACACCCACTGCCCTGCTTAGGTTTTGGATTACTGAGTCTGTCCTTGGCACTGTGGTTTTTTTTTTTATTAGATGGATATAGAGATACAATTGAAATTGAGGGTGAAACATTATCAAACATTCAAGAACCAAAGTATGTATACTTAGTTATCCAGGGCTAATGCCATATCATGGATGCCCAGCTTGGGTTCCCCCTGTTGCCGTTTCCCCCAGAACTCCTGAGCTAAATGGATATCTCGTGGAGGACAGAGATCTCCTTCTGAGACGATTCCCCCATATTCCCACCCTCCAGTCTCCTAGGAGTTCTTCCTACTCCCTCCTTCCCATCCCCCTCCCTACGCCTCCAAGTACTGTTTTTATGTGGGACAGTGACAACATGGAATGTGTTTGGAAAAGTGGGACTTACATGAAGAGTGATTTGTGAATGAAGAATCAGGTAGAATATTAACCAAGTAAAGACAAATTAACTGTTTTCCAGGATCTGAAGAGGGCATGTAGAAGTGAAGACCATTTTCTCTTTGACAGATATCAAAAGATAATTTATAAAGGTGATTAAATAAGATTCACTGTATTATGACAACAACTCCTAAACAACCAAGTTTTCCAAACACAATGTGAAGTACAAGATTTCAACACTTTTATTTATAAACAAGTTGGAAAGCCATTTGTGGGGAATCCAATAAATCAACTTCTATAATTGGGGGAAGAGAAATTAGGCGGGTAAATGGTATGGTCTCAAAAATCTTGTTCAATTCTGTATTCCCCAAATTCAATGAACATTATTCATATTATAGAATATACATCTCTATTTTAAATTATAAAAGCAAAAATAATATTAAATTTTCAAATTTTCAATTTTGCAAATGTTTCAATTATATTGACACAGATGCATTAAAATACATTGGAAATCATAATCTAGCACACATAAACACCCCACACACATTAAATGAGTTAAACGAAACACCCAAAATGTATCACCCAATCAAAGCTATTTGCTCATTGTAACATATGCTTTGCTTTTATAGCAAATACTACTGACACCCTATACTGTCACTCACTCTCTTACTTCAAGTGAACCTGTTGTTGTGGTTGGTGGTACCCTGCACCCCTGTGTTCTTCAGGGCCTTCAGTCATGCTTCAGGAGTTCAGCCGGCAAGTAGGGGAGGTGTGGAAAGTGATGAAGCTATAGAGCTTTTTTGGCAACAGAATGCAGGAAGCCAGACTCAGGATTCTGGAGAGTAGCCGGTATGATCTAAGTAGTGGAAGGATTTGGGAGGATTAAAAATGATAATTAATAATAATAGCAAACCACATAAGAGAATGTCAAAATCAAAATGACAGCCTGGAGAAATAAATTTATCTTTAATGTAAAGAATACGAACTACAAGCAGGGAGATTAGAGATTAGCAAGTTAAGATTGCACACTTGGGGTTGAAGTGCAACTAAGTAGTTAGTGGAGTATATGTTTAGAAAGCAGAAGGCATTGGGCTCCATTCCCAGCAACACTCATGCCTAAGCCACTGCTAGGGTCTTGTCCAGGTTAGTAGAGGAAGAGGAGTTGGTACAGGGAGAGAAGAAAGAAGGGAAATGAAGAATGTATTGGAGATGCAATGAATTCATCATTGTATTAGTTGAAGGTGTGTGTGTGTGTGTGTGTGTGTGCGCACACATGTACAAACATGCATAATATGCATATATGGGAATATATCACAGGAAGAATTAAGAACTCTCTAGGATTTTGCTCTTGAGTAACTGGATCAATTGGAATGTATAAGGAAGTAAAGATATGGGAAATGAGATGACTCTTCTGTTAACGTGAAGATGGAAATGTCTAGAAGGCAGCTGGGAATATCTCTGCAGCACAAGGGCCAACTCTCATGTTTCTTCATTCTTCATAAATAGGAGAAAATCTGAACAATGTAAAGAGGGGCAAAATGCCATCAACTATAATGAACATTAATTAAAACAAATTTGAAGTGCTATTTTAATGGCAGTATGATTTTTTATTTCTTTTTTTAAAGAAAAAGGGGACAGTGAGAGAGAGAAACAGAGAGAATCAATTTTTACTTAGTTTTTCACGTGGCCTTCGTTGCTCTGAGACTTTGTTGTGTACGTGGTGCTGGGGTTTGAACCCGCGTACTTGCGCAAGCCAGGCAAGCGCCGTAACTGCTGAGTCACCGATCCAGCCCCCATGATTTTTTATTACATGATTATTAACCAACCATTAGGATACAAACATGTGGACTATTATCAAAGTTTTCAATAGTCAGAGAACATAGACATTAATATTCTTGTGTATGGGTCTTTTCCAACTTGTAAAATTTGCCACTTGAGAAAAATTCCTAGAGTAGAGTTACACCTGTTCAATCTTGATCTGTGGAATGAAAAACAACATATTTTGAGAGAGAGAAAAGGATGAGGAGAGAGGAGTTAGTTGATTTTAAGGAGTTGTCTCGTGAACTAAGTGAAATACAAAATTTGGAAGAGTGACATTTGTAGGACAGAGGTGCAGACTACAAACTCGGATGGGATTTGATGCTGTAGCATTGAACAGAAATTTTTCTTGTCAGATATTTGGTGCATTATTAGCATTATTATTTACTTTAGAATTTATTTTTCTTTCTTTAAAGAGAAGACAGGCAGGGAAGAGAGAATTAATTTAATTTGCTTTTTTATCTGGACTTTGTTTCTCCGACACTTAATTGTGTATGTGGTGCTGGAGTTTGAACCTGGGTCCTCGTACAATCCAGACAAGCACCGTAACAGCTGAGCCACTGCTCCAGCCAAATTTACTTTAGATTTTAAACTGTTCAAATAGGGTTCATCCACATTAGTGAGGGTAATCTCCTTTGCTGAAAGTCAACTAGTTGTAAATGTTAACCGCGTCTACTAAGGAGCTTTGCAGAATCCCCTGGATTGGCATACGATTAAAGGACTGACTATGGTAGCCTGGCCAAGTCAACACATGGAAATAGAACTCACAAACACGAAAATGCTCATTATAAATTTTTATCATTTTCATATCCTCACTACAACTGTCATTTGTTCATTTCTCAGAACTTCAAAAACAAGGTTGACTTTTGAAGTTTTCACCTTGCCAGTTGGATGTCTTCGTGCTTTCATTTTTATCTGGTAGCATTTTTTAATTACTGACTTTTATTTCTTCTTTTTCTTTCATTTATTTAGTTTTTTACTTAGGTACCAGGGATTGAATCAGGGGTGCTTAATCACTGAACCATATACGCAGCCCATTTTTATTTTTTATTTTGAAACACAGTATCAATAAATTGCCCAGGGCCTGCTAAATTGCTGCAGCTGGCTTTGAACTTGTGATCCTCTTGCCTCAGTCAGCCTTTAGGATTGCAGGTATGCACCAGTTATTTCTCTTTTTCATGAAGGCTTATTTCATGTCTTCTTGTGCTGTTTTTATATTTTTTCTTACCATTTGCAACTCTGAGTTGTATCAAAGTTATTAGTATAATGAAAATATAGATATTCAGGTTTGTGCCTTCTATATCTAGCCAATTCTTCCACTAATTATTCAATAATCCATCATTTCCCTGCTGTTTATTATAAGCCAGCCTCCTTACACACTCTTCTCTCTTTTGTTCAATTTATTTGGCCATGGCAATGATTTTATTATCAGCATCATATTTTATAAAGTGAATATGATTGCTCATATTTTTTCTATAATAAAGGTACAGTTTCATTTCTGTAAACTTTGTAAATAATGACATCCTATAGAGTGTGTCCTATGACTCTTTTTCTTAATCCCTTAGGTAAGAGCAGAAGTGAAACAGGCTTATGCAGAGACCCTAAAACTTTCTTATTTGCTGTGGCTTTTTCGGAAGGGTGAAGATAGTGTGCACTCAGGTATTTCAGTCTTGAAACATCCTGTCACTCATTGTAGTGCCTTCTTTCTCTCTGTCCTACCAATGATTGAAGTCACTTAATTAAGATCAGAGATTTTTGGTACTGCGGTGGCCAAGTTGTGTCCATTTGCCACATTTGTAATGAAAACATTATACATCTCTCTGGTCATTGCTTCCTGGCAATGTAAGAGTTTCCTCTATTTTCTCCCTTTTCATTCCACATGTGCATACCCAAGAAGTGTTTCTGAGCTCTGACTCACCACTTGCCTGCTCTAGCATCTCTCATGCCACTTTGTTGCTCACCTAAAAGAAGCTCCTGGCAGCCCCTTCAGACTCTCCAGCTACCTTCGGCACTATTTCTTTCACTTCATGTATTCTTGTTCCAACTCAGAATTCCATTCATCACTGCCCAAACACACTTCTTTTGTTGTCTGTTGCTCATGCTGTTGCTTTAGACGCTGCCCTCCCTTCTGTGTGATTGTCACCTACCCACCTTAACTCCAAAGTCACCATGCTGCCAGCCCCAACCTCTTCAATGAATCTGTTTGCTCCTCCACTAACAAGCCTAAACCAGGTCTCTTAAACTCTCAGCATGCTTGCTTTACACACTCCTATGAACTGCATTCTGCCAGGTAAGAATGAAAGAGAGATATGCATCTAAAATTCCCCTGGTATGTTACAATACAATGACTGATGCTTAGTCAAACTTTTTCCTTTTTTTTAAAACAGCAAACACAGATGCCTAGAACAGTTAACTCAATTTAAATAAGCTTCCAGACAGTATTTATTCACTTACAGATTTATACATCTTTATCTAAGTAAACTTTTAATAAGGGACATATAAAGTAACATGAGAAAAGTAAGAAAAAGAATGAAAACCAAAATGGCCCCAATTCTTCTGTTGCCCATGTTGCATAGAAAGCAATTTTCCATCCAGTGGACTATCAGGCTAGGTTCCCATGATAAATACGACACTTTTTCGCAAGAGATGGCTTAGCCTTACAAAAAGATGATGGATATACAGTGGGAAGGTCAAAGGCCTCAGGACTGCACTGGGAAATGTTTCTTTCCACACTGTGATTTTTGGGCAAGGTTGAAGTGTGAATTCTACCTACAAGAGTGCCTGGTTTCCAGGGAGCACTGAACACATTGATTTCATATCCTCCTTTGGGGAGAAAGGAAGACAAACATCTGCTTTCACAAATGGGTGTTTCTACATGTCATAGTTGAGCTATATAATGGTCAAGTATAGAAAAATAGCATGTTTGATTAATCTGTTTGAATAATGAATAGTTTAAAATTAGTTTCATGATCATTTAAAAATAATATCATGTAAAACTGAAGTAATCTACTAGTCCTTTTAATATGTGTTTTTCTTAAAGTCCTTAAATAGTTATGATCTTAAGTAAGTTAAAAAGAGGGTTTCTTAATCTTTCCCTTTGGTCTTAGATTTTGGAAGGTCACATGATTCAGTGTCATATTAAATCACATTGACATAATATTAAAAACACATTTTCTAAATGGACTTTTTCTTAGTTGGAGCTTTTACTTGGAAGATGATAATCAATATTACCTTGAACTTCTCAGAGCCAGGAAAAGAGGCAAAATAGAGTGTTTCCTTTCTCTTTTTCATTTGTAGGAATGTAGGCCTGCTCCATCTCCAAAAGTCAAGACCTTCTTGGTGGAGTCCTATTTACTGTGTCAGGAAGCATAAATATTGCATCTCATCTTGAATTTGAGGAGGTTGAACAAAACCAGACTTTACTCAGAGTAGTGACTGATGGCCATATCCTAGGTACATCTCATATCTTGAGTCACTTATCTTTCATGTACATAACAGGAAATAGTTACCATCATTGTGCCCAACTTTCAGACAGGGAAAGCAAGGCACAGAAGACCCTTAACTTGCCCAAAGTTCCTAAACTCGAGAGCCAGGATCAGAACCACACTGTGTGGTAGAAGAACTGTCAATACTCATTACTCATGTCCATGTTTACCAGTGTGAGGACAGACTGGGTGTGCCATGGGATGCCCTAGCTGTTCAGACACATTTTTAATTTTCTATAGTTCTCTTTATCACATGTTTCACTTCAACAATGAAAATGATTCAAACTTTCCACAGAATGCTAAGATAGATTGTTTGGTTTCCTGCAACTAGCAAAAGTTCCAAACTAGCACCCAGGACAGAGGTTTCCAAGCTTGGTTCCATGACACCCATTCAAGGGGTATTACAGAGGTGAGGATGGGCATGAAGAGGGATGGAGCCAGTAGGAGCTTCCCCTTTCATTCAGAGCAACCTCACACATGCTTGAGTTCATGTACACATTTGCTTTCTAAGGAGATGTTCGTTGCAAATAACACCGTACTGTGCTCTGGGGTAACAACTGTGAATACACAAATGACAACTTTTCCTTTAGAGCTCTCACTGTCTAATGGGGAGAACTGTCACTGAACAAAAAGCGAGACTATAGCCATTTCCATACAGTTGAGGCATGGAAACTAGAAAATCATGAAATCCACACACCTAGCCTTCTTAAATTCCAGTGCCCAAAGCCCACATATGAACATATTCATCTGCCTTCTGTCTGTTGACTTATCTATCATGATCTGGATTTGAATATTTTCTACCTTTTTTTTTAGTTCCTGTTTTGTCACCGGTAGAAGAATGACCTTAGGCAAGTTCCTGACATTTTTAGACACTGTTATAGTAACAAAGAATACTTATGTATCATATAGGTAGGTTATTTATTAAAAGAGAAAAATTTAAAGCATTGGGTAAATATTAAAGTATACATGCATTTGTATTGTGTGTGTGTATTTGCATAGAGATAGAGAGAGAGTGAGGGAGAGAGTTACTACTCATAATTCACTATATTATTCTATAAATCCATGAATAGTGCATTAGCAAATACTAGGCCACTGCTCCTAAGGGAAATGCAGGATCAGGATTCTGCCAGCCTCTGGTCATAACATTTTTATGAACTAATTAATTCATCACATTGTTTTAACTGTGTTTTTATTTTAAAGGAATTCTTTTAATATCTAGTGTTGATACATTAACATGCCATTTGCAGGCAGTAGGGCCATAACTCATACCTAAATGAGGAAATGAAGCTTATCCAACCCCATAGGCATGTCACAGACTTCTTATACTCGGGAGCACAAAACCGCACTTCAGCACTGCATTCAGGGGCTGTTTAAACAGCAAAATCAAAACCAAAAAGCACAAAAAAATGCAAAAAAAATCACCAAAAACCATGCAAAAATATTAATGGTGTGAGAGCTGAAATCAGAAGAAAGAGTGTCACCTTCCCCTTACTAGGAGCATGTGACATTGGGTGACTCAGGTTTTTCTCTGTTCTCTCTACACCACAAGTGTTGATGATATGGTTACAGATAAATGTTAGTGAGCAGATGTTCTTGAAAATGTGATACCCACGAATGCCAAAGACCAACTGAATAACTGAAACCTCAGTATTTTCCAATAATATCAGTGACCTGGGGATGTTGGAAAATCTTTTTGGAAAGAGTGGCAGGGTCATTTCTATCCTCTCCCAAGCTGTTAACTTTAAAGGAAGCTTTTTTTTTTTTATTTTTTTCTTCTGTAGAAGATACTATAATCCGAGATATTTTGTTGTCTTGATTGAGGTGATATATTTTGGGGAATTGGGTATTACCACTCATAAAAGCTGTAATTTCCATCTGTACAAACAACAAGGTTTGGGAAGTTGCCTCTAATAGAGGGTATCTCTGAGCTACTGGGCGTGTTACCCAGCCATGGTTTTTCAGGAAAAAAACACAAAGGATTTATGGCATTAAAATCAAGGTCCTTGTCTTTTTTTTAAAGGCACATTTATAAAGTTTGTACACAATCGGTTCACTCTGTAGGCTCCTGGGTACAAACTGTTGTCCTAGATGATAAGGGTCATCAGCTGCCTTAGTCTTCATAAACCAGCTTATTGACCACACAAGAGTGAAGGACGTTCCTTAGGTACAAGCGAGTGTTTGTCCAACCGGTGTTCACTTGCTTGAAGAACTGGAGTGAAAGGCCTCATTTTCTGCCAATTGGAAAGAAAAACATGACCTGCAGATTCAGATTCAGGGGACCATCTGGAAGGTGTCTCCATCTTCTTGCCTGTCTAATAATAACATGATGTGTTGGGCTGAAACCATTCACTGTCCTCAGAGACTCTTTAGAGAAGGTGGTTTGAGGAATAAGGTGCATGTAAAAACTATGGTGTCTATGCTGAAGGTTTCTTCATTCTTAGAGTGATAAGGAGCTTAGGAACAGAACTCAAAGGTGTGACTTGGCAGGCCAGTCAGTTCTAAAGACATCAGTGTGACTACCTCAGAGCTAACAAGGAATCCCGGCCCTGTGTAAACTCCAACATGGGATTAAATCTCAGCCCTTTCCCACGGCATGGAGTGTAGACTGTTTAATCCTAAACTTCACAGAATGAGAAGGAGGAGGTAGTTCTATTGAATTTTTTCCACTCTTGGTGAGAGTGAGCCTGAATCAATCCTAAGCAAGACAAGAAATGAAGATTGTGGGTAAATCATTCCAGTTCCCTCAGTGAACATTTCAGATGACTATCACATACAAGGCACCACTTAAGGTTGTCAGGATGAAATAGTGAACAGAGTAAAGACATTCTAGCTCTTCTAGAACCTACAGAGGAGGACAAAAGCAATCTATAACATAATGAAAAGCATGTAATATATTGTGTGGAATGGTGACAAAGGCTATAGAAAGCAGATCAAATAGATCTTCAAGGGGGATGGACCACCCATGTGGCAATACTAACAGAAGGCAGCGGGCAGAGACTTGAGCAAATCAAAGAAGTGTCTGTGCAGATATGTGGCAGAAAGGACATTTCCAGGAGAAAGAACAGCCCCTGCAGCAGCTGTAAGCAAGAGGTCCCAACATGTTCAATGACCAATTGATTCGGCCCCTGAGATCCAGCTGGGAATTCCAAGGATAAGGAAAAATCAGAGGTAAACTCAGAGCAGCCTGAGGAAGTACAACCTGGGAGATTCCCTAGGGATTTCAGTTTATATTCTGCAGGTGAATAAGAAGCCATTTCAAGGTTCTGAGCCTCTGGGTGACACAACATAATTTAAAAGTGTCACACATTCATTCTGAAAGTTTCCTTGAGACTGGATTGTAACGAAAAGAAGACAAAATTAGGAAGACAAGATGGGATAGGTAATTGGGCATAGAGGATAGCAACTTTGATTGGCACATAGATTGTGGAGATGATGGCAATGGGTAGGATTCTGATGTGTTCTAAAGGTAGAGCCAAAGCGATTTCCTCAAAGTTTGGGTGTGGGATATAGAAATAGATGGAAACAGGGATGGCTTCCAGGATTTGCCCAAGTTCCTAGAAACTATTTTGGTACCTAAATAGGCATGGGCTATGACTGTCACTAGTTTGGACACATTCAGGCAAGACATGCTGAGTGGTACACACAGGTTACATGTCCCAGCAGAGATGTTGAGTGGGTGTTGGGACACACAAGTGAGATTCAAAAGAAGTCTGAATAGGAGTTCAAAGTTCGGGCACCTTTGCCATAAGATAAAGTCAAGATACTAGGAGAGATCACCAAATGAAAACTAGAGACAGAGATAAGAAGAGTAAAGAGCACAAGGCAGACCCTGCCTGAGGCGCACTAGTGAGCAAGTGTGCCCAGCAAGAGGAAAAGATCAGGTCTACAAACTCATGCAGACACTCAAATTACAAAGATATAAATAGGGCAGGAGCAGTGACTCAGGGGTTATGTTGCATGCCTGGCATGTGTGAGGATGCGTGTTCGAACCCCAGCACCATGTACACAACGAAGCATCAGAGCAACGAAAACCATATGAAAAACAAAAACAAAATTGGTTCTGTCTCTCACTGTCTCTCTCTCTCTTAAAAAGAAAATGGATCATGACTCAGAATTTATGTTCACAATATGCTTCTACACTATCTCCCCAGAAGCCAACTTTAAGTCCCATGAGCTCAAAGATGTGAGGATGGGGAACTGCACAGGATGTACCCACAGCAGATGCAATTGGAGCATGGGGTAGCTGTGAAAAGCCAAAGCTGTCATTATTCATCATCTGCTAAGATGATGATTCTATTCCCTTAGTAATGAATTCTTACTGAGGCTTTTCAACAAACTTAATTAGGCATTTGGGAAGAGGAAATTTTTGGGAAAAGATCCACATCACCTGGGTGTGATGATCCATAGTTCACGTTGCCAGTGAGCTCCAGTGCCATACCAAGAAAGGTGCATTGATTAGATCCAGCCTCCAGAAAGGTTTAAGATGGAATTTAGGAGCTGTATCAGACTTTAAATGTGAGGCGAGGTGCTCCATCATTGCGAATCTGTTATTGCTTTGTCTTTTTTCAAATTCACAGAAACATACATTTGAAAAGAACTACAATGACTTGATTTCCCAATGTTTAGAAAAAGAAAACTTTGGACTTTATCAGTCCAAATTCTGTAAGGATCCAACTTCCAGAGATGTTAGTACACTGTGTACTAACATGTGCTGAGACCAGATTTGTCATCTCTGCAAGACAGCCTGTTCTCCTCAGGTGATCTCTACTGTTCTGGGTCAGGAGAGAGAGGCACAGCGCAGGAGGGCCTTTTATTTTTATTACCCATTGAACTAATGCATTTAAACTTGCCACTGTGATGTTTGAAATCATACTGTAAAGGCGGATCTCCTAACCTTGAAAGACAAAGACAACTCTTACGTTCTGAGTGCATTAAGACAGGTACAGGTACAAATGCAGCGGCAGGATGGGCAACAGAGGGTGTCAATCCTCAGGGTCCTGAGCCTCAGGAAAAAGAGTCATGGAGAGGGAGGGATGACAGTGAGGTCCCAATAGGGAAACTCCACAGTAGAAGAGCCAGAAAAATATAGCTTCTTTATCATATTGCACACCAGGGAATTCTTCCCTCCTAAGACATAGGCAAAGTACAAAGGGACTCTCAAAGTGTCTTGAAAATAAACAATTAAATCCCTCAAAAGTAGCCTACATACTTACCATGGATCCTTTCTTGTTTTATGTTTTAAAGAATTATTTCAAACCAACTGAATGACTTTCAAAGAACTACTATATTATATTATACAAATGAATTACCATTTTTTTCTTTCTCTGCTTAGAATTTGATTAAAATGGATTTTGATTTTGCTGTTTCCATTTAAAAGACTGAACACCTCTTGCAGTTAAACATGTGGCTTCTCAGTCCAAAAGCTATTTGCTGCAAAATTTCATCTGCTTATTTTTGCAGGAAATGTGGGTGATGCCAAAAAGTTCAGGTGTCAATAAGGTCTTTAACAAAGCAAGGATTGAGGTACAGTGCAATGAAATAATGTCAGTTTGGCATGGGATTTGCCCTCCATCAAGTTCACTGAATGACACACGAGGACTTTTTGGCTATTTCTGAGCATTGGAAAAAACATTTTCTGCCAAAAAGATGTGAAAAGCCAGAGTTATGGAGAAGGGCAAGCACTTTAATCTAGTGCCGATTTGGCCACTTTATGGAGGAATGACGGGAAGAGAAATGACCAACCTACTACATTCATTAGATCAAAGCCGAAAGGGATTTATTTCATTCTTTTCCAACAAAGTGGACAGAACTGAAGACAGACAACAAAAGACAAGCCCAGCATGATCTGCACGAAGGGCTCAGCATGCACACTCTCTCGCTCATAGGTTTCATTTGTGTCCGCCAGATCACTTAACTGAGGAACAAGTGACTTCTGAAGGGGTCAGTTAAGAAGGTTAAAAGGGAATCCACACCCATGGATATTCCATTATCCAGTTAACTACAAATCATGAGGTCCTCAAACGGTGCACTGAGATTTTTTTAATGTAAATTTTAACTCTTTAAATGTTATTCCCACAGAAAAGCTCAGTTATTGGTGAATTCCCCCTATTTCTTTGTGTTTTGTTTTATTTCACTATTCTCTTTTCTCCCCACCCACATACCATTTTCATGGTCAGTTATGGGTGCATAATAAATAATCCACATGATCAATCACTTTGGAATTGAGTTGTTTCCCTTGAACTGGTTCTGACTTAGGGAACTTTTCCATATTGCTCCTCCTCTTCTCTACCACTGAGCAGCCCCCATCCACACACCTCACCCTGTGTGGCTCTGTTCATTCATCTAGTGTGGAGTGCCTGCTCCATGCTTAGCAATGAGCTCAGTGCTCAGGAGACCAAATGGACATCCATTCCTGTGTCTGCTCACATTATATATATTTAGTAGGCAAACAATGGCCAGTAAACACAATTCATTGTATGCTATGCTGATAAAATAGAGAAGTGTAAAATGTGAAAAGGTAGATGTACAATATAAAGGGTTAGTAGGAGTTTCTCCTTACTTAGGTGATCGATCCATAGATAGCCACAAGAGACACTAGAACAGGAAAAATAGAAACTTTCAGAGCTCAGAAAGACATCCTTGGTATTAGCCATTTTATGGATTAATATTTTTCCTACAACTGGGGTATATGCAATGACAAGGTTGGGAGCAGTTCTGATCTATGTTTTATTAGCTCAATCTGGCTATGTGCTGAGAATGGTTCATAGGGTAGCCAGGGGAGAGTAGGACTAACAAGTGCAAGACAATTGCAGGAAAGGATGTGAGAAACGATGGGGCTACATGGCTGTGTGACTCCAGGGGGAGGTGGTGTCCAAGCACATCTGAATCATACCATCTGGAACATCTATCTAGCATGAAAATGTGATTATGCTTTAATGACTCCAGGAGAAAGGAGAATGTTCAAATATCTTTGTTCTTCAAGACCTGCTCTTAATTTCCTTTTTCTGTTGAAATCTGTCATCTCTTCTGAAAAACAAATCCTGAAGTAAACCCATGCCTTCAGTGGTCTTTCTATGCTGCTGGACAGGTTCTTTCTCAGTAGAAATGCCCTCTTCCCTTCCTGGTGAACTCATGCTCACTTTTCAATTGCCAAATCCTTTGCAAATCCTACTGTGGCCTGGCCTGGTTGGACAGTTGGTTGGAGGTACAGTCTTTGTGTTGGTGAAGCACTATGGTTGGAGCCCACATTCTGAGGACAGCACATGTCAGGTTGTGCCAGCACATTTTCAAATTCACCTGTATAATAATCCTCCAATAGACAGAGAGAGCCAGAGAAGGAATTTGTTCCACACTTCTGCTTTTCTGATACCATCTGGCATTTGTGTGATACTTATTCTTCTTCAACACAGTCCTGCTCCTTGATCCTGGGTGGGAATTCATCCTAAACCATGTCCTTGATCAATCATGAGTCCTTAGTTATCACAAAAAGATAACTACTACTTTCAATTTTTCTTCAAGATTTTCTGTTCTGCCTTGTAGAATATCTATCTAAGGGTTACTTTTATGTAACTAATTTAATATAATGTCCCATTTTCATTTTATTATTTAGTAACACATCTGTTGAGGTCCTGGTAAGGTAAGTATTTAATGAAATTTGCACAGGCAATAAGAGGCTGAGGCAAACATAAACCCATGAAGTCAGACTCCAGATCTTCAGTAAGGTGGTCACAACCAAGGCCCTTCTCTATGCAGATGAAATCACATAGTTCACATTTTCTCCCAAGCATCACTTCCATTTTAGAAAGTCAAACTCAGAGACAGCCTACAGAAAACTAGTTCATTTTTTACACTGTTGAAATCCCTTTTTATAGTTATCTCCAAACATGGAAAGGCCAATGTAGATGGAGTCCCTCCTAGTGCAGGAATCAGGGAAGATGATTTTCCAGAATCTCCACCAAACAAAGCCAAATGTTTTCCACAAAATGATTTCCCTTGATTTACCAGTGGAAAAGGCATGACACCTCTTCCAAATGATGATCCTTCCAAATTATGAACTTAAGAATTGAAAATCAAATGAATCTTCACTCCTCAGTTGTTTCACCTATGGAATATGACACACCTTAAACGTCATTTGTCATTAAATTGGCTTGGTTTTAATTTTAATTAATACCATCCTACTAGAATCTCCAGAAAAAAGGATTAACTTGACCTCTCTTTCTTCACCAACTACCTGGTTCTTAATGTCTTTATGTCCTTTTACAGCTGAATGGTGCTCTCTCTCTCTCTCTCTCTCTCTTTCTCTCTCTCTCTCCATTCTCTCTGGAGTCCATAGCTCTTGGATTTTCATCATGATAAGTTAAGGACTTTGATATAACTCCACTCAGTTCTCCATCTCTGTCTCTTTGTTCTGACTGCTTATGCCTCCCCTCACCTTTATGTCCTCCAGCTCCTCTTGAGTTCCTATGATGTGGGCCTCCTGGGCTAGAACCATATGCTAGTGAGGTGAAAAATCATTGCTTCCCATTGAGGCCTCTATACCCTTCTCTACTTTTCGTGCTCCAACATCTCTTAAGGTCCCCTAATGCTCAACTAAGTAAGGAGAAGCTATAGCAACTCTTCATACTCTCCATCTACTTTTCCCCATTTACTTTACACTATTTATTTTCCTTCATGGATTATTATTTCAACAAACTGACCTACTCATTATTACTTGAACAAACTCTTTTCAGTTGTGCTTCAGGGGCTGCCCCTTCCCTCTATAATTGTCATACTCCCACCTTAGCTTCAAAGTCACCATGCAAGTCCATCTCTTCAATGAATCTATTTTGCTTTTCCTCCAACTAGCCCAAGTTAGATTCAGCCAGATTTTCTAACCTCCCAGTTCTGCACATTTCTGTTGACCACCTATTGCCATACTATGGATGCTTTAGGCAATTGTGGATGGAACTTATATACACATTTATGGCAATATGGTGAAACCACCACAGTGATCATTGCTTGTTTTGGAAGAGACAAGTTGAACTAAGCAAATGTTTTTTTCCTCCTTAAAATTCCACTAATTTTACTATCATTTACTGTATCTTGCCTGCAAAAATTGTCACTATGGTGTGCTCCTATGGACTCTGTACTTCTCTCTTTCCCTCCACATTTGCTATTTGGAATTCTTCTGTATGGGAGATTTTTCACTTTCCCATGTTTTCTATTATTTATTTTATCAGTAGGACTTTGAGGATGTTTATTTTATTCTTTCATTTATAATTCAATTCAATACTTCCATCATATTCTTTGTCACTGAAATTATTTCAACTTTGGTCATTGGAGCCCCTTTAGGGCACTTCTGAGTTCTTTAATCGTGTTTCCTTTTTTTCTCTCTCTGCTTTACTCTTTCCCCTTTCCTCCTTCTCTTCCTTCCTATTTTTTTTTTTTTTTTGGTCTATCTCACAATTTTGCCACAAAATAAAAAGTGGTAAGACAAGATAAATAAAATATATGAGTTGTTATGCCAGGAAATGAAAAACAGTACAATTTGCAATGGTTCAACTTCTGCTTTTTTTAAACTTTATAATAGTGTGAGTGTTGCACATTCAATGGAAACCTTCTTTTGATTCTTTAGGAGTTTAGCTATCTGTGGTTAGATCCTCTCTCATGATACTAGGCAGCAGCAGTGATCCATACCTCCTAGTAAGCCACAGAATTACTAGGGGAAACAACTGATGCTCTCTATGGTTCTATTTGCTCGGCTAGGTGTTAAGTAGATTAGCTGTATTAAATGGATTTTCAAATTACAACATTTTCAACTTAAAAGGGGTTTATCGGGACCTACCTGCATCCTTAGTGGAGGATCATCTGTAATGAAATTACTATCCACCCTGAAGGTTTCTGCTTCTGATTGATATGGAGAATTACTGCAGCTCATCATTGAAAGCAATTAGAAAACCGTATGAATTGACAAATACTACACTGTCCACATATAGTATCACACCAACAGAGCAACAGAAGCTGGAAAAGAGTATTTTTAGAGTCTTAGAGCCTCTACAAACCCAGGTAGCATCTGCTGGTTTTGATAACAAGCCAGGGTTCCAAAAACAAAGTGCTAATATTGGGAGCTCAACAGAGGCAGTTTCCTCTGAAGTATTTGCTGATCTCTAAAGCTCAGCAGATGATAGCCAAAGAATTAAGCTAGAAAATCTGAAAAGCAGGAGGGAATGTTCTGTCTTTCAGTATTTGGATGCTCATGAGACAAAAACCCCAGAGAAGAATGGATGTAAACACATTGTGAGGGCTGCCAGCATGGGGAAGGTGATGGAGTGAAGCCACACGGAAACTCTACCACCACTTTCTCCCTGGAACCACCTGCCCATCTGCCCAACTGTGCAAAGCTGAAGACCAAATAGCTTTTTATTTTTTTCAAACTATAGGTGACATTCCATCAAATATTAATAGCTATGAAAATAGATGGGACGATTTGAAAAACCAAAAGAAGTTAAAAGCAGACCTACAAGTGATATTAGTTTAAAATAACTATGACAAGTATTTTGAAGAAAATGATAAAGAATGTGCAAACTACATCAAAAACTATTTATATTTAATAGGAATTTTGATTCTCTGAAATAGAATGAAATCTGTATGCTATACATGAAAAATCTAATGGCTAAAATTAAAGAGTGAATGTGTGAGATGAATAGAATATTGCTTGCATAAAAACACAGAATTGATGAAATAGAAATCAGACTGATAGAAAATATACAAACAGAATCACAGAGACAAAAAGAAAACAGTGTTTTTAATTAAATGACACAAGAGAGTGGAAGAGCTATAAAGGACATAGCAAAAGATGTAACATTCTTATAAATTATGTCTCAGAAGAATACAGGGAAAATCTGATAATTTTTTAAATGGCTAAGAAGTTCCCTGAAACTGATGAATAGCTTTAAGGTCTACAATACTAAAAGCTCAGCAAGCCCCAACAAGATAATGAGAAAAGCAAACACACACCCAGATATCTTAAAGTCCAACCACTAAAAAGCAAAGTAAAACTGGTAAACCAGCAAGAGAAGAATGGACACATCCATCTTCAAATTTACAAGTAAAACATGTACAGTGGATATCTCAGAGCAATAGGACAGGTAACTGTGTGGGTAAACAGAAATAAAATCTTAATCACACTGCACTAATAGCAGCATTATAAAATAAAAAGTGGTAAAAATCAAAAGTAACATTCAACATAAAGCAAAAATTAGGAGTAAATAAAAGGTATCTCAGGATTTTAAGGTTCTAAGAGTACCTGAAAGTGCTAAGCAAAATCTCACACCGCATTTTGCATTGTGTATCCTTAGGATGACGTCAGAAGAATTTAAAAGATGGAATACAAAAATAGAGCGGTATCAACTGTTCCATTAAACACAGAATTTGTGTAAAATCCCAAACAAAAATCCTAGCAGAATTTGTTTTTGAGGACACTGGGATGCTGATTCTAAAACTATAAATGGAAATGTAAAGTGGAAGGGTTAATCTCAGAAAGTGTCAACTTGATTGGATCAAGATTAAGGGTCTTCTAGGTGTGTCAATGGCAGTGTTTCTGGGAATAACTGGCATGTAGGTTAGTGAACTAAAGTGGAGGATTCCCACCCTAAGTATGAACAGCACCATCCAATAGGTTGGAGTCTTTTTTTTTGTTTAAGAGAGAGAGACAGTGAGAGAGACAGAGAAAGAGAGAAACAACTTTATTTAGTTTTTCACATTGCCTTAGTTGCTCCAACACTCAGTTGCGCACATGGTGCTGGGGTTTGAACCCGGGTCCTCGTGCTTGCCAGGCAAGCACCAAAACCGCTGAGCCACCTCTCTAGTCCCTAGGTTGGAGTCTTAACTGGAATAAAAGCTGGAAGAACAAGGAAGCAGCAGTAGATGCAAGTCCAATTCTTCTTGAACAAATTTTGGATTGTGTTTGTGATCAGCTGAGGACATTAGACTCCAGCTCCTTCACTCTTCCAAAGGGACCCTGCACAGTGATTCTCCAGGGAGTTTCTAGGCCTTTAGTCAAGACTGGGGTAGAATCCTTGATCCCTTTTGTTCCAAGGCTTCACCACCTTAGATTATGCAGTGTTCCAGCTCTCTAGCCTCCAGACAGACATTGTGTGACTATCCAGCCTCTGGTTGTGTAAGCCAATCTAATATATATATATATATATATATATATAGATATATAGATATATAGATATATATATATATATATAGATATATATATAGATATAGATAGATATATAGATATAGATATAGATAGATATAGATAGAGATAGATAGAGAGAGATTCTTCTGATTCTGTTCCTGTAATGAACCCTGGCTAATGTGTAAAGGGAAAGTTTTCCAGGAAATACTGAACTGCAACAGACTTTCAGGACTCACCATTCTAGAACCACCTGTTGAAATTCTGTACTAATCATGACAATTGGTACTAGACCTAGGAAAGATACCTAGACCAGAGGAATGTCTGCTTTTTTATTTCAATAAAAAGTTAAAAACCCACACTGGAAGTATAAAAGAGAAGAATTTAAACTAGAAAATCCAATTAATGGATGGTGATGAATTAATGCAGGTGATGTTGATACAGAGTTGAAAGAAAAGGGTTAAGTCAAAACCAAGTGAGCATGGGCAAATTCCATGGAAGTGACCATCACCTGACCACACTCCTAAAAACATTTAAACTGGGGAAATAAATAAAATATTACTATCCATGTAGGGAAAGTTTCTCATTTTAACTCAAAGGAATAGAAAATTGACCAACCTTACCCCTTTTTTCTGCATGTAACAAAGCAACATCTAAATTTTTTCAAATGTAGAAGTGGTTAACATGTTATCTTTTCAGTATGCAGATAAAATAAGCATGTTTTCAGTTACAAAGTCACAATATCATCATGATGATGTTTCAATCAGTGACAAATTACATAAATGACAGTAGTCCCATGAGAATATCACCTAATGATGCTGTAGCCATTTCAGTTTCTGTACTCACACTTATGATATTTGCACCACAAATTCACCTAAGGAGGCAATAATCTCAATGTTTCCTCATGATTAAGTGACAAGTGACCGTATAGCTTCTGATGATCTATGTGATTGTGTGTATGAGTAAGCACATGACTGCACATGTGTGCATGTGTATATATAAACATATATTTATTTGTGAAGAACTTTAAATTCATTGAATGAGAAATGAATAAATATCAGAAGCCAAAAGAATGGGACTATTAGGGAACAAAATGACGAGTGCTTACAACAAAATCACTTTAGCTAGAAATGGAAAAATAAACATTGCCAGTTATTTCAGACCATCAAGGAAAAGGACTGTAAAAAGTTAGAAAATGATGGAATATTTACTTATTTTAATATCTATACAAATTGTCTTAGAATCATAATTATTCACCAGTAGTAGCCAGAACAAAGAATCACACATATAAAACACAAGCAAGTAGTAAAGAAATATTGTAAGAATATTATATTGACAATATAATAGATTTGACATTCTTGTTCTCAGGAGCAACAAAAAGCTAGCAGAGAAACAACAACAGCAACAACAAAATGGACAGGATTCTTTAAGAAAACAGAATAAAAAACAATCACCTTTTTCTAAGGGCCATGCAGAACTCAAATGAATGAACAAATAGACCATGTTTGCAAATAGTAATAATCAATAGTTCAAAAAATGGAAACTGGTTCCAAATAAATCTGCATATTAAGATTTTAGATTTCTTTGTTTCGTTTTGTTTTTAGTAAAATGCTGATGGAGTGTTTACATAACTCCTGAACTGGTTTATACTATTCAGTAAAATCAAATAACAAGGATAAAATGAAGAAATAGCTCAGAAAGAAGGGTCTTAATGAGTATGTTAATTTTCTGTCATTATAAAAATGTATCTGACATAATTTATAAAAAGGAAAAAATTATTTTGGCTCACAGCTTTGGAGTTCTCAGTTCATGATAAATTGGCCTCATGAATTGGACCTGTGGCAAGGGAACACCAGGGTAGAAGTGTATGGTGGGACCAAACCCTTCACCTTGTGTCCAGGAAGCAAAGGAGAGCAAGGAAGGGATTGGGGATCACAATCCCCTTTGAGGGCACCCCCCAATAACCTACAGACCACCCACTAGGACCTACCTCTTAAAGGCACTGTCATCTCTGTGCCACCCTAGAGACTGAGTCTTTAACACACAAACTTCTCCTTCCCCCTGGAGCCTAAATTTGCATATATCTTTATAGAAATTCTTTCTAGGCTCTTGGACAATGTTTCATGTTCATTAACAAGAAAGACTATTTATACATACACAGAGCCTATGTCTTCAGTTGTTTCTTAAATTATTTACTTGTTCACTGAAGAGCTAAACTTGGTTGTGCTTAGAAATTCATTCTCAAAAAGCACCTGCCAGGCCTTGACTAGGCCCAAGGAAGATCATTTTCTAAGCAGCCTTGTATGTGGGATGAACTATCAACGTTTCAACATGTTTGTCAATAAAAGAAACTTTGAAGTATAAATCAGTTTCTCACAGAGAAATTTGTTGATGTGATTTTCCTCTGCAGCTATTGAGCAATGTTGGCCTCTGAGCTGGCAAATACACTGATTTAGGATCTATACCTCATAGTTCTGTGAAAACATTTGACAATAATAGGTACTTAAAGTTTTTGAGTGTGTTTTTGTATCCAAGGAAGGGATAAGGAAAGGAGAGTCCTCTGATGTGGTAACCAAATAGAATGCAAGAATGAGAGGCTGGCACCAGGCAGATGCAGGGAGTGAAGAAAAGGATGGAAATCCCAGGGGAATGGGAGGAAGGGATCAAGTAGTTATCACCATTATCCATTTCATATGGATGTCCGGGCACTGAATTACACACTAACAAATAGTTTCTTAACAAGTTAGATAGACCTGGAATCTAAATTTCATCCTACCTCTGGGTTTATTCTATTTTCTCTTCAGGGGAGCAATAAATTTCAACAGTGCACACACACACACACACACACACACACACACACACACACACATACATACACACAGGCAAAAAGGCTTTGGAAAGTAAAATCAGAGAAACACTAGGCCACTGTTTTATCTTTTGCTGTGTTAACTTTATAACTCTGTTTTCCACATACACACCAGGGCTGTTCCTGTGAAGGTAAATGTAGGTAAGGTTTTGTGACCTGAATGGGTGTAAAAATGCACAAAGAGATCGCCACACTGTCAGACTCATGTAAACGTCTTCCAATGCTGTTATCTTTCCTTTTCCTTTTTCTATTTTTTCAGGGTAATAGAGTGACTGCAGGAAACTGCAGCAATGTGGAGTACAAAATTCTTTGAGTAAAAGAAATCAGGATAAGATTACTATGAGGGTGAGCAAATTGAGAAATTACCAAAATGGGTAGATCAGGAAAATCCTCTGTGTGTGTGTGTGTGTGTGTGTGTGTGTGTGTGTGTGTATGTGTTTACCCCTGGAAGGAGAGGTATGACTGAGTCAATAAAAAATAAATGAATAAAAATTCAAAAAAATAAAAATAATAAAATACTTTCCTCTAAAAGCATTCCTGGCATATCAAAAATTCAAGCAAAAGGGTGACAAATTTATACTTGAAAGATATTTATTTTTGTACTTTAACTTACTAATAACTGATGTATTTTGAATATTGAGCCAGACTTGCACTCTTGGTATGTAATTCATTTTCATGTATTCTAGGTGATAATATTTGATTAAGAATTTTTATGTATATTTTTGAATGATATAGGCCTGTAATTTTCTTTCTTTTTTCTTTTTGTTTTTGTTTTATATCTTTGGTTTTGGTATGAGAATGATACCAGCTTCACAAAAGTATTTAGGACATTCCTTCCTCTTCTATTTTCTGGAAGTGATTATGTGCAATCAGTGTTAATTTTTTTAAATTCTTTAAGAATTCCATAGAATTATCTAGTGAAACTATTTGGGCTTGAACATTTTAGAGGGACAAGATGTAATTATTACATTATTCATTCAATATCCTTCATAGTTACAGGGCTACTCAAATTATTTCTTGTTTTTTTCTCCTTCAGTTTTTATCTTCAATGTATTTCTGTGAAGGAACTCTGTCTTAATTCTCCATAGTACATATACTTGTTTATTTGTCCAACGTAGTCTTACATATTGCAGAGAATCGTTGTTACATATTCATGTATACATGGATATTGACAATGGAAGTCAAGGCTGATCCTAGTCCAGGTTCTCCCCACTTCATCCACTCCCCACTCTCATATCTCCTCTGCAATATCCCCATGTTATAGAGCATATACATGTATATTAATTTTTGAAACTTCTAAGTTTCTCTGCCTGCCTGTGTATAGTTTGGCTTCTCAAGGGAGTTGAAAGTTTCCAGTTGCATTGATAACCCCCCAATCCCTCCCTCCCCTCCCTATTTCCCTCCCTTCTTGCCCCACCTTCATAGTTATGGTTCCCCCAGCTTATATGAAATTTCAATTATGTTGAGTTTATTATCTAAACTTAGCTAACTTTCATCCTGTGTTAGATTTTACACATGAGAAAAAACATTTGGCCCTTAAGTCTCTGGGTTTGGATATTTCACTCAGCATAATTTTTTCCATCTCCATCCATTTGGCTGCAAATGCCATGATATTGTTCTCTCTAATAGCAGGGTAGAACTCCACTGCTTATATGTACCAGTTTTTTTAATCCATTTGTCCAGTAAGGGGCATTTGGGTTGGTTCCAAAGTTTAACTATAATAAATTGAGCTGCTATAATCATTGATTTAGCTGTGTCTCTATAGTATGCTGATTCTAGCTATTTTGGAAAAATATCCAGGAGTGGGTTAGCTGAGTCATAAGGTGGATCCAGCCCTAGTTTTTTGAGGAGTCTCCACATTGCTCTCCAGAGTGACTGTACAAGCTTGCACTCCCCCAACAATGTGTTAGTGTTCCTTTCTCCCCACAACCACTCCAGCATCTTTTATTATTTGTATTCCTGATTTTTGCCATTCTGAGAGGAGTGAGGTGGAATCTTAGTGAAGTTTTGATTTATATTTCACGGATTGCTAGTGATAAAGAAAATTTTCTCATATATTTATTGGCTTTTTGAACTTCCTCTGATCAGAAGTTTCTGTTTAGTTCCATATCCCATGTATTGATTGGATTATTTGTGGCTTTGGTGTTCAGTTTTTGGAGTTCTTTGTATATTCTGGATATTAGTCCCCTGTAGGAAGTGTAGGAGGCAAAGATTTTCTCCTATTCTGTAGATTCTCTCTGGACACTGTTGACTAAATCTTTAGCTGAGCAGAAGCTTTTCAGTTTAATGACATAGTGCAATAATTAAAGCCAAGAATGAATGAGTAGGATACCATTAAATTATTTCATACTAGATGAATTATAATTTGGAGAAATTGTTCTGTTTCACTTAAATTATGAAATTTATGTATGGAGTTATTCATGGTATTCCCTTATTACCATTTTGATTTTTGCAATATCTACTGTCATAGCTTCCCTTTTATTCTAGAGACTGATAATTGGTGTCTTCTTCTTTTTGTCCTCTCAGTCTTACTAGATTTTTTTAAATCAATGTTTAAAAAGAACGAATACTATTTCTTTCATTTTCTTTATTAATTTTCTGTTTTGCATTTCATCTTATTTTCTCTCTTTATGCATTGGGTTGATTGAACCCTAACTGATTAAAAATTTTTTATTCCCTGTAAATGTATGCATTTAATGCTATAAAATTTCTTTTCTATACTGCTTCCCTGTGACCTACAATTACCAAAGAAGTATATTTAGCTTTCTACTCAATTCAATGCACTTTTTAAATTTCCTTTCAGAATTTTTTTTTCCTGACTCATGGATAACTTGGAAGTGTGGTGTTTCAAATTGTTTGGAAAGGGCCCTGTCATTTGTTATTGATTTCTACTTTGATCCCATTGTGATCATAGCACAACCTGTATGACTTCGATTCTTTTATATTTGTTGGGATTTCTCTTTCTCTCTCTCTCTTTTTTTTTTTTCAAAAATTTGTTGGGAGAGTGGTGTTTAATTACAGATGTATCCATTACTTCTTTCAGTTCTAAAAGGTTGTGCCTCATGTATTTTGCAGTTGTTTGGTGTACCCATGTTTTAGATTACTTATGTCACCCAATTGACCTTTATCATTCCATAGCATCCCCCTTTTCTCTGGTAATTTTATTTTCTCTGAAGTCTACTTTATCTCACATTAACATGGACACTTCTGCTTCATGTACTATTTCAATGATATGCATTTTCAATCCTTTGTCTTTTAACTTACCTATATTGGTAAAATGAAGTGAGTTTCTCACACACGGCACAGAGTTGACTCATGTGCTTTAATCTGCCCATCTATTCTTTGCTTGATAAATTCAGGCCATTTGTTGTAGTGTGTGCAAGTATTGCTGTTAGAGCTTAATTCTGCCATTGTGTCTTGTTTTCCCTCTGCTTTATTTTCATTTACATTCTTTTTCCTTTTTCCTGCCTCAGTGGAGCACTTTTAAAGTTCCATTTGATTTATCCACAAGGTTTTTGAATATATCTCCTAGTCAGGCAATTTCAGATGTTGTTCCTGAAAATACAGTAAATAAATGTGAAACTCACCTTCCCAATGTGAATGTCACCACTTTGTCAGTTGAAAGGAAGTGTAGAAATCATAATTCCTTTCCATCTCTGCCCTCCCTTGTTTATAACTGAACATTTACAACTTAAGTATCTATTGTATTTACCCACTTTCTTCTTTTTTTGATATTTTCATAGTATTTCTTCTATACTTTATTTTTTTTTGTTAGAAGTATATAGAGATACAGTTGAGAGGGAAACATTACCAAAACAGTAGCAATCAATGTATATAAACTTTGTTATCCAGGGGTCATGCCAAAGCATAGATAATCCACCTTGGGTTTCACCTGTTGCATTTTACCCCAGAAGAACTCATGTGTTAAATGGGTAGCTGGTGGAGGAATGACATTGGCTTCTGGGATGGTTCCCCCATCTTCCCATTCTCCAGACTCCTATGAGTTCTTCATATACCCTCCCCCCATCCCTCTCCCTACACCTCCAAGTATCCTAGAGAGCTATCCCCCTATTACTCTAAAAGTCATTCAATTTGAGGTTTTGTTAGGTTAGCCGTCTGCCCTACTGCTTCCCCATAAATTCTAGCATCAACAGATTAGAGAAACCATTCGGCCCTTGAGTCTCTAGCTTGAGAGACTTCACTAAGCATAATTCTGTCCATCTCCA